>JAKUCM010000329.1:0-68882 GCA_023374145.1 Lepidium sativum | reverse complement strand
TATATTGATTAGATAATAGAAATAGAAATGCCCACCAATTTGATAAATATGCCCTGCTCATAGTAATTTGTAAACATGATGCGCACTAATCACTATCCTAGAAAAGGCAAAAAAAATATTGGGAACAGCTTAAAGATATAGTTACATCAACATTTTTAATAGAATAATAGTACTATTTTCATACCTTCCACAAATTTTTTAAAAAAATAACTCTAACCGATTTAATAATTTTGCTTTGAATGAAACAATTAAAAAAAAAAAAGCTTTCTTTAGTCACAAACCGATTGCCATCATTTTATTCTTCGGATTAGCTTTCAAACTTTTTTTGACTGATAGAATCCAATATTCATCTATATCTTTTAAATTGACATTTAAGCCCTTCCCCTTCTTCGAATCTTAAAACATCAAAAAGGGTACTTTCGTCACTCTATACACTCAAGCTTATATATATACACACGTCGCCTTGTCACATTTTCACACTCACAAAGCAAAAACAATGGCTACAACCTCTTTTCCTCTCACCGCTTCCTTCTTCCTCCTCCTTTCCTTCGCCGCCGCCTCGGACACCGGCCGTCTTTTTCTCACCGTCGTCAACAACTGTCCCTTCACCGTCTGGCCAGCCATTCAGCCCAACGCCGGTCATCCCGTCCTAGAGAAAGGTGGCTTCCCTCTCCCAACTCACACTCACCGCTCCTTCTTCCCTCCAAACTCTCACTGGTCTGGTCGCATCTGGGCTCGAACTGGTTGCTCCCACTATAAGGGCAAGTTCTCCTGCGTCACCGGAGACTGCGGAAATCGTCTCGAATGCAACGGTCTCGGTGGCGCAACACCAGCTTCTCTAGCTCAGTTCGACCTCCACCACGGTGGTCATCAAGACTTCTCCTCGTACGGTGTCTCTCTCGTCGATGGTTACAATGTTCCAATGACAGTGACTCCTCACGAAGGCCGTGGAACATGTCCCGTCGTTGGATGTCGTGAAGACCTCTTGAAAACATGTCCAGCTCATCTTCAAGTTCGGTCTGGACATGGTGGACACGTGGTGGCTTGTAAAAGTGGGTGTGAGGCTTTCCGTACAGACGAACTGTGTTGTAGGAATCATTACAACAGTCCTCAAACGTGTAAAGCTTCAAGCCATTCGTTGTTCTTCAAACACGCGTGTCCTTCAACTTTCACATTTGCTCATGATAGTCCTTCGCTTATGCATGACTGTTCTTCTCCTAGAGAGCTTAAAGTCATCTTTTGCCACTGATGTGTCTCTTTGGAGCTTTGTTCTTGGCTTATTATCGTAATATATCAGACTGATCTTCTCCTTTCCTTTGGTTTGGTCTAATCTGGTTTAGTTTACGATTTCCCGGTTTAGTTATGTAGTCGTTCAATTATGAAGTACAACTATGAAATTTATGTTTGCTTTTTCGTTTAAATCTCTTTTGATTTCGGTTCTGTACTGTAATGGTAAAAGTTTTAGAAGAGTTAATGATATTTTAAAAGCATTGGTTCTAGAGTGAACTATTATCAAGACGATCGATATTCACATATTTATTTTCTAAAAAGTACATTATTTAATTTAAGGCATGCAGGATAAGTCAGTGTCTTGTTCTTTCGCCTTTTGTTTTATGTGTTGTCTGTAAGATTCTCTAATTAAACGAGTTTTCATGTTTTCATAAAATAGGAGATAAATTAAATTTAGCAGAAACAAAAAAAAAAATAGAAATCTGAATTACAGTGGCAATTTGGTACTTCATAGAAAAATCTAATAAAGGAAAAACATTATTGCCGTACTATTATACACGAAACACTCATACAATTAACAATGCCTGCATTCTCACGTGAAAAAGTTTCTCATCTCTGTTTTATTTTTTACTTTATAAGGTCGGAAATTTTTTTTACACTTATTTTATTTTGTTTTTCTTGGCAACTATTAAAATTTGGATTTCTCGATTTTTGCGTAAGGATAGCCATCCTAATTTGATATTTATCGTTCCAATTTAATCAGGTGTGCCCAACAAAACTCATAAATTTTACACATATTAGATTAAGTTGAATATTTTTGAAACAATGCTCCAAAAAATATGATTTCATATTATATATCTAAGTGATTGCCAATACCACTTCGATCATCTATACGTAATAAAACTGTAATTTTAACAGATTTATATATTTTATAGTAATAAAAAATAATTTTTAATTTATTGATAAAATTATTAAAATTCTATAATTAATAATTATTATTATCATCTTTATCTACATAATATTATTTGTTTAAAATTTTAATATAATAACAAACGAAAATCATCAATATGTTATATCAAATAATAATAAAATTGTAAAAGCTATAATGAGATATTGTGTTCATATGATTTTATTAGTAATCATGTTATATTGCTTTCATATGATTTTATATCGAGTCATAATCAATATAATAAAAATCAAACATAATATTTTAACTTTAAACATAATATTTATTCTTCAATCTTTGATTATATCAAATAAATAAATATTTGTTTATCATAGCTACTTCCTAATATTTAAGGTATATCATATAAGATATCTCTAATCCAATTCTATCTTAAATTTTTAGCCTTAAGCCTAATAAGAAAAAGTACACCTAACAAATATCATTCCTCTATTTAATACATATCCCATGATTTTTTACTTTATATATATATATATGCATTTGTATTTATTTTTATTTCAAATATAATAAATGATAATAATTTTTGAAGACACATGAACCATGTTTACCTTAATAAAAATATGTCTACAAATTTAAATGAATATGAATCTAAAGTTTTAAATAAATCCAAAACATTACAGATCCATTTACCAAAGGCTTGTGTGGAAGATTGGTTATGGAAATAGCCATGGAAATGCGACTGCGATAAGTATGTGTTGTGAGCTCTCGGAAAACCTTACCATCATATCTCATTAAGTTGAAATATTCGGTTCAAAAGGTCAAACATAGAGAGTTTGACCGACTTGTAAAATGTTGTAAGAGTTGTATAATGAATAAGAACTATGTAATTGTGTTTCTTCTACTAAGTATTAATCTTGAATAAACGGATTTTGAAACTGTAATATCTAAGGAGATTAACATTGTACTTGAAATGCATTGTGATTAGTAAACTTTGATGCGCAAATGTCTAAGATGTTCATTGATTCAAGTCCGAGTACATCAATGGTTTCGTTCAATTTTAGAAATAAGTGGGGGATTTGTGGATATATGTTGTTTACAAAATTGAATCTTGAACCGGGTTAAACCAAGATTGAGATTGCAATTGATTTAAACCAACAATTCAATCTCTTGGCTCTAATTTATGATTGAATACCATATTAATACATGTGTATAAATACACGAATACATAGAGAAAAAAAGTGAAGATGAGAGTTCATCATCGCTTGATAAGGGTCTTCTTCTCTTGTCTCAAGGATTCTTTTAGGCATTCAATTTGAACCTTTGATTACACAATAGATTCAGATAACAGAGTTAATTATTTCTCAAATCTCTCTCTCGAAAATTTTGTAATAGTGAGAGGGTCTATTTGTTAAATTTTAGAAGAGATTTCTTCGTCTCTGTTCTACTCTTCGCTTTCTTTGATTTTTTCCTTTGGGTACATCGTTTTCTAACAAGCACTACATATGACTCATTCGTTCTTTATATAAAATAGATGGACTCTTCTTACTGTAAACACTTTGCAAGTAAAGTATCTATTGCCTAGTGTGGGTTGGGTTGATATCTCGTTGACGACACTCTCTCCCTTCTAACAATTTGTACTAACCTTTGTGTTTAGGTTTTCTTCTACCTATAGTCAGTATCGACTATGAATTCATCGGAGACATGAGGCATAGTATCGGGTATGCTTTTGTCACCGTTGTTGTAACTATCGGCTAACGAATTGTCGGAGATATTCCTCATGACTACCATAACCGGAAAAGAAGAAGGAAATAACAAAAAATAAAATATGGGTTACTTGTAAAATGAAACAGAAATTAGAAGAAAAAAAAAGCAAATGAATGTTTGCAATTGAAGGTGTTACCAGAAAAAAAATGTAGGATGAGAATCTATCTGTTTTGGTTTACGGATGATAAAGGAAGAGAAAATGAGACAGATGGGAAAATGAAAAGAGTTAAAATAAGCGGAATGAGTTATTATAACGTACTATTTGTGAGTCTGAGGCGCGAGGGGAACTCGTGTTGGGCTCCACAAATGTAAAAATTGGAGGCAATTTCAGAATGTTTGTGAACCAGCCAAAAAAATTTAAATATTTTTCGTGCACAATTGGTAATCATATTTTGCAGAATTATAAACAATAGGTAATAATGTTATGGTTTGTAATGCCGAAATGGTAAAACATTATTGCACGGCTAGGGATGTGATTTTGGGTAAAAAAAACTCGGCCCGACCCAAACTCAAAATAAATCAGTCCAGAAAAAACCAAAATAAAAAAAGTCAATAAGACTTAAAGTCTTAGTAAGACTACCCATAAAAAACTCAGTAATATATGAGTTTTGTATGGGTACCCATATATACTAGAGAAAGAATTACAATAGTATAGATATTTCAAAATAGTATAAACTAAAAAAGAGAGAGAGAGTAAAAAAGATGAGAGATAGTAAAAAGAGAAGAGAGAGTACAAAGAGGAGAGATAGTAAAAAGAGGAAAGAGAGTAAAAAAGAGGAGAAATAGTTAAAAAGAGGAGAAATAGTAAAAAATGAAAGAGAATAAAGAAAAAAAGTAAAAAGAGGAGAGAGAGTATAAAGATAGAGAGTAAAAAAGAGGACATAAAATAAAAAAGAGTTGAAAGTAAAAAAGAGTTAAAAAGAAGAGAGAAAGTAAAAAAATGAGAGAGTAAAAAGAGGAGAGAGAGTCAAAAGAGGAGAGAGAATAAAAAGATGAGAGAGACTAAAAATAGGAGAGAGAGTAAAAAGAAGAGAGGGAGTAAATAGAGGAGAGAGAGAGTAAAAAAAGTTAAAAGAGGATAGAGAGTAAAAAAATGAGAGAGTAAAAAGAGGAAAAAGAATAAAAAAAATGAAAGAGAATAAAAAGAGGAGAGAGTAAAAAGAAGAGAAATAGTAAAAAGAGTAAAGAGTTAAAAAAAGGAGAGAGCGTAAAAAGAAAAGAGAGAATAAAAAAGATGAGAGAGAGTAATAATAGGAGAGAGAGTAAAAACAGTAAAAAGAGTAAAGAGTTAAAAAGAGGAGAGAGAGCAAAAAGAGGAGAGAAAATAAAAAATATAAGAAAGAGTAATAATATGAGATAGAGTAAAAAAGAGGAGAGACAGTAAAAAGAGAAGAAAAAGTAAAAAGAATAAAAAATTAAAAAAATGATAGAGAGTAAAAAATAAAAGAGTAAAAAGATGAGAGAGAATAAAAAAGATGAGAGAAAATAAAAATATAAGAGAAAATAAAAATATGAGAGAGAGTAAAAAGAGAAGATAGAGTAATAAAATAAGAAAGTAAAAAAAAAAAAAAAGAGAGAGTTAAAAAGCGGAGAGTAAAAAAGATGAGAAAACGTACAAAAATGATAAAAATAATAAAGTAAAAAAAATGAAACATATAACCGAAAACCCATTGGTTACCCGTTACCCAATGAATATACCCGAAAAAACCCACTTATTATGGGTAATACCTAATTTAAAACCGCTTATTTTTTTTATAATTGAAATAAGACTTTGGACTTTGATTTTTTTATGGGTTTTGGGTACCCGATAGATAAAAACTCACTTGTAACATCCCAAGGTACGGCTGTGTCATAGGATTGTTGTGTTAAACTCAAAGTAATGTAAAACAACAATAGGCACTAGTATTATTACTGGTATTATTAATATAAATAATCACCCGGCAATATACTAGCGTCTCAATATTTTGGTTCTTATTCCCAATTATATGTTTTAGTAACTATCCGTTTAAATAACTACGTTTGTGCTCATAGATGTGTATGAACTGATGTTGCATAATAAGTTATCAAAGACATACTGAATTAGGTGTCTAATTCAAAGAAAACATAACATAAATTTTTAGCCGTTAATTTGAAGGACTTAATAGACGCAAAAGTTATACTATGGGAGTTACTACAACTTCTTTCCGAACCTCGTCTCATATGGACTCTTCAAAAATTTCTTCCTCTTATCCTGTTTTTCCTCCACAACGTTGACCTCCTCGGCAACTGCACCTTCTTATTTGATGCCAGTCATATCAACATATTGTTTTTCTGGCCAGCTTATTCTTTCTGCATTTTTACATGGTCACTTAGCTTCTCCAGCATCTCCTTGAAACCATTTTCCAAAGTTACCTCCACCTGTATGAATTTGTCCATCATACTTTCTAACTCATTCTTCAAGGTGGATGTCATTTTATCTTCATATCCGAGAAGATACTTTTCCACACCACTCTTTCGGATATCCACATCTTGCATGTACATAGTCTTTTAAGAAAATATCTCTTTTATCTTTTTCTATAATACTAGTCCAATTATCAATAACTATGTCTGGATAATCTTGGTCCAAATTCACATCATCATAATGCCATCCAGCAATTGATCCTCATCAGTAGAAGTAGGCAAAACAATATAAATCTTCTAAGTTTCACCAAGCGCAACATTTATTTCCGAAAGTGCAAAACCGGGCATATCACTTTTTTGAATTTGGCCTAACTAACATGAACACAAGTGATGTTACATAAAACAAGTTCATGACCCACAAAAAGAAAACATAAAACATGAAAACATGAAAATATGAAAACATAAAACATATAAAGAAGAAAACGGAACAACTAGGTCCTTGGAAAATGGTACATCAGGAGCTCATCAGCCGTTGGCTTACCAAATGGATGCTTGCGTAGACAACTAGAGAAAAGTCTTTGGCATCATGAGACAATGTCAACGGAATGGTTCCTGGAAAGTCACGGCTGCCCACAATTAGATCAGAATAATTGACCTGAATAGTCCCTAATACCAAGTGATAAATGGGTTCTGCAACTCGATGCCATGGACACTTACTAGTGAGAATCTCTAGAACCATGACTCCAAAGGACCGGATGTCGGCTTTACACTTTAGATAGTCCAGAACCTCCAGTGCAATGTAATGCCTGTCAATTTATCTGTTTATGGCTGATGCATATAGCCACTATACCCACTCTCCATCACTCACTTGAAGTAGGTAGCAAAGGCGTAAACCAATTGAGTCTCCAAGATTTGGGTTTGGCCTCATACAGTAAGATGTTTCTTGGGTTTAGGTCACAATGAACAACGTTTGAAGCATGAATGTAAGAAAGGCCTTGGAGAATGTCTCAAGCCAGTTCCTTCACATGCATCTCTGGCAGAGGAGTGTAGATGTTGATCTTCTGGCTTAGAGATCTACCATAACAGTAATCTAGAAAAATATTGTAGTTTTCCGTGGTGCCGTCTAAGGTTATCTCATGCCCATAGCACTTGATAACAAAAGGAGACTACATGTGATTTAAGAAGTTATCTTCCGCCTAAAGAAATTATGAAGTCTGTAAAGACAATAATTTGATGGCTTTCTTTGTGTCCTCGTTAACCGCAAGAAGAGTGCCTTTGAAAGAGAACATCAGTGATATTCCAGCGATCGTTGCGAGAGTTCATTTTGTTTATCTGTGAAGAATGAATGGAGTTTAGAGAGAAATGGAGTCGTCTATGTGAAGAAGGAAATGGAGTGAGACCCAAGAGAAACCCTAGAAACATGTAATTATAAAGAAATATGTAAGGGTTTGAGAGATAGAGCGTCAATTAATTGTTAGTAACTCTGTTGAGTGAAATCGACACTTTACAATTTATTGTAAATAACTTCGGTTAGAGAAAATAACTATAGGCATAATTGAAAATACATATTGCGTAATTTGTGCAATTCATAATGATGTTTATAGGGTTAGTAACTACTGTCAATAAATATGATATAAGGATTCTAGATATGTGTAGATAACCATCACGTCATAACACGGTTTGGAAGAAGGAAAAACGGAAAAATTAAATTAATACTAAATTAGAAAATTAATGTACAGTTAATAAATGATGGTTATTGAATTGTATACATCATTTGGTTTTCTCTTCCAAAATTACCAAAGATGATGGCTTTCCATCCAAAAAAAATATTAATCAACATCATTCAGCATATGAGGATAAATTATTTCAGAGATCTCGGGGAATTCATAGGAACTGAGAATGAGGGATCAAAACATTCGCTTTCCACCCAATGTTTAAAGGAAACAAACCTCTACAAATTCTTTGCGCAACCGTCAATGGAAAATGTAGATTCTATATACAAGCCGTTTTTTGTTAAATGCGTTAAAGCAGGCAGCACTACCGCCAAATACTTGGAAGGACTACAGCTTGCAGTGAAGAAAGACCCTACAAAACGAGGGTACTATCTGATGCATTTCGTAGCAGATGAGGTACTAGTGGCAAAAATTGTATATGGAATCTTCGCAATTTGTGGAGGGCATTACAAATTACGGAGGAGAACAATCGCGGAAGTGCCATTATTTCTAGATGAAGAGGGCACACGAGCATTAGCCGACATGTTTCTTGCAGAAGTTGAAGACATAGGACCAAAAGGAACGAGAATCTACTATGACACCTACATATGTCCTATTCTAGAAACACCAGATTGTATATTCATTACATGTCCTCCAAAAACCTCATGTTTTCAATGCTTTGAGTTTTGGTGTTGAAGCATTGTCCTTGAACGTTGCTAGATTTGTAAATTTGTGATAATAGAACTTTTTTTCTTTGGTTTTATGTAATAATAGAACTTTTTAAGTATGGACATAGTTAAGTACGAAAAATAGTTAAGAACACAATTAAGTTGACAAGGGTTTGCTCCAATGATTTAATCTATTTTATACTTTAAATAAATTTAGTAATTTCTAAAATGTCCTTTTACTTTTCAAATTTGCATATTTTACCCATTTATAAAGTAATTGTAATGTTTTTAATGTTTTTGGTTGCAATTGTTTAAATATTCAAGTATTACAAAACGTTTAAAATAATAATATTAAACATTTATATGCATTAGATTAATATTACACAAAGTTTTAAAAGATCAATACTACAAAACAAAAAACGCAACATGATAAAAATACCCTAGGTTTAGTTCACGAAGGGCGTGTTAAGAGCTCTACTTCCATTGACCATTGGCCTGGATGCTTTCTTAAGCAAGCGTGGATGAAGCTCACTTCTTCTGGCAGGCGGTGACGGTGACGTCAGATATGACGTACAGAAGAGCACTGGTCCCGCCAATGAGATCGTGCCGATTAACATCACCAATACTACAGTCTTTGGAAACGATGCCAAGGGGGCGTGGCAGTGAGAAGTTATACCACAATGCACCCTAACAGCTAAATGTCAACTTTGCAGTTCACTTTGTAGTCTTCAATGTATTGGCTGGTGATAAGTTCCAGAGCCATGTAGCGGGAATCAATTCTATTATGTTTCGACCGAAGACCAAACCTTATGTACCCACTCTCCATAGCTGACTCGAAGTCAGCAAGGACACACGAAGATTTGTTCGCTCTCCAACGGGGAGCAACTTTCAAAAGAAAGATATTCCTCGAATGTACATCATAGTGAACGATGTGGTTAGAGTGTATGTATGCTAAACCTTTGAGAATATCCCTCGCTAGAAGCTTGACTTTGGCTTCTAGATTAGGTGTGATTGTCTTACACCGGAGTGAACCGTTGGAGCAATACTCGAGTACATTGACTTGGTGGCTTGTGTGGGTAGGGCCTTTATAACAGACGTTTTCCTGACCGTAGAAATCGATGACATAAGGATTTGGTTGAAGGCGTTTTAAATGGCCGCCTCCGCCAGGAGATCAACATCGTTTGATATTGGAGCAATCTTTAATGCTCGGTCAAATCAGCCATCATATAGATGGAAGAAACCCGTGGACAATGTGGAACTGGACTAGAAAGAATCGTAGAGACAACCCAATTAACCATTTATTTCTGAAAGAGGAGAAGTTAGGAGAACAAGAGAGAGAGTTAGAAAGTGTTGAAAGAAAAAAATATGAAAGAATTTCTTCTAGACCTAAGAGCATCTTAATGGTAAGGGGTTCTAAGGCTAATAAATAGAAGAGTTTGGTACTTGAAGAAAATAATATGGAAAATATATATTTCCTCATTAAATGGTTACAGCAAACTTCTTTATCTTTCCTTGATTTGGTATGGTTAGTAATGATTTGAGAGTTCCCAAGATATAATAAATAGCCTTCATGTCACAAATCAATGCAAAAAAAAAATTAATGATCTCACGTGTATAAAGAAATACATTTCTTATAAACGTTTTTGTTATCATAGAGGTAAACAAATTCTAATTGCTTCCTTTAATAAATAGATATCTTAGAGCATCGGGAATATTACTATGGGTAACATACGAATAATTAAAATATTACTGAAATTTGTGTGATACCCTCATGAAAATATCTCAACTTCCAAAACTCTTTCTTTTGATATAACAAAGATGAGGGCTTCCTTTGTCTCCTCCAAAATTACCAAAGTAGATGGCTTTCTTTCCAGAAAAGATTGTTTTCAATGTTTTGAGTTTTGGTGTTCAACTATGGCCCTTGAATGTTGCTAGCTTTTTAGTAATAGAACTTGGTATGTATAAACATAGTTAAAACATTGCTAGCTTTTAAAGTATGCTAAATTGAGTTTCCCTTTCTCTTGTGCTTGGGGCGAAAGCCAAACCTAGTGGACCCAAGTTCCATCACTGACTCGAAGTCAGCAAAGACATAGGAAGAACCGCTCGGTGTCCAATCGGGATCATCCTCCGAGAGCAAGATATTCCTCAGATGTATTACAGTGAACGATGTGCTTTGCGTGTATGTATGCTAAACGCTGGGGCATATCCCTTGCTAGAAGCTTGACTACAACTTCTGGTGTAGGTGTGATGGTCTCATAACAGTGTGAACCGTTCAAATAGTACTCGAGGACATTGACGGGGTGGGTTGCGTGGTTAGGACACCACAACGGACAAAAACTTGGCCGTAGAAGTCGATGACATAAGGATGTGGGTGACGGCGTTTTAAAATGGTTGCTTCTGCTAGAAGTACAACAGCGTCTGAAATCAGATTAGTCTTTAATGCTTGTTCAACTAGGATATTGGAAGCGAGATGGATGAACGAGTTTCGTTCACTATGTGGACCGGGATTAGAGAGAATTTTAGAGACAACCCAATTAACCATTGTTTGTGGAAAATGATAAGTTACAAGAAAGGAGAGAAAATTAGAGAACATTAAAAGAAAAATGTATGTGAGAATTTAGTGTACACTTAGGGCTAATTAATAGAAGATTTTGGCAGTCGTAGAAAATAAAAAGGAAAATATATATTGCCTTAATAAACGTTTACAATTGGACCGCCATTTCATTCTCTTTTTTTTTATTTGGTATGATTTATGATGCCTTTGGAGTTCCAGAAATATAGATAAACATCGTCCTAAGACCATCATTATCCATGGTCTCTTGTTTTAAATTTCTTATTCATAAGATATTAATATTTTCATATAATATATAAAATGAACCAAAGAAGTATACATATGACTAGAAATTCATTTAAAAGTTTCATAAATAAGAGACTTTTCTTTTCTCTTCTTATATCTAATATTTTTTACTTTTTATTCATAAAAAACTTATAAGATACCATTCTTAATGTTGCTCTAAATCAATGCAAATAAATCAATTGTATTGTCTGACTAATTATAAAATCAATTGCTAGCTAAAATAAAAAAATATCAATACAAATTAAAAAATACTAATTAATTAACATATATAAATAAATATAGTAATTGTTAGTCTAATAGCATATGATAAATTAATTAAAGATATGTACACTTGTATAAATAGAAATCGAGTTTTACTATAATATTATATATAAATTTGACAATTTAACCGTAGTAATTCACTATTGACAAAAAAAAAAAAAAAAACAGCCATCACGCCCTATAAATGCATTAATAAAAGACCAACCAGTAGGTACAACGGTGGAGGATTTATCTTACGACATGTTTCCGTTTTTTATGACAAATCTTTTTTTTTTAAAAGGTGTGTTTCAATTACTCATTTTTATACTATATTAAAAAGAGAGGAGTGCATCGTTTTAATACAACGAAATTAAAGAGGGCGTTGCTTCTACTCCTTTAGAACCCCCAATTATAAAGAAAGAGCATCTTTATCAAAAGTTTCTCAATAGCATTCTCACTAATAAAATAATAAAAAGTAGTATCAATTAAATTAAATATTAATATATAAAAAAAACTTAAACATCTTCAATGATTTACCTTACTTTCTATTCCAAATAAATATTTTAAATTATTTTAATTTATTAACTTCTTATTAACTTTTAAGATACCATTTCATTTTTTTAATCTATATATTCTATACATTTATATTATATTTTTTTTAAAATAATCCATAACAATATTAACAAAATCTAACTTTTAATTACAGTTTCTTACATCACGTAAAAAACAAGTGAACATGTATTTTCTATTATAATATCTATTAATACTTTTTATGAACAAAATCTAGTAATAGTTATCTATTTTGAATTTGTCTTCAAAATTTGAAATTACAGAGAATCCTTTAAAGATACTCTAACACATGTACTTGTGTAGACTTTTTTGAACTTATGTACTTCTTTCCCAATTTTTAACTCTCGTTTAAAACTCTTTTCTGGAAAGCTTAAGTCAAGATGGTCCGATCCTTTCACCGTCAAAGAAATCAGACCATATGAAGTTGTGGTTCTACTCAACGAAAAGGGAGAATAATTTGTAATTAATGGACAGCGCCTTAAACCATATTTTGGTGTCTCGACAAAGTCAATAAAGATATCATCTCTTTGACTGATATAACTCCTCCATAGCATCTTCCTTACTCAAGCTATTGACTTTAAAGAAGCGCTGAGTGGGAGGCAACCCACCAATAAGTTAGTTTTTGCTTTGTTTCTCGTTGGTTTTAAGTCAAATTTGTCTTTTGTTTTCAGGAAAAGCATATGAGAGCACTGCCCGATCGATCCACCAGATGATCGATCGTGCGACAGAGAATGGGAAAACCCGCACGGTCTGCAGATCGACTAAAGCTTTCAGCTCGATCGATCTGCAACCTTGATGTGTTAACGCTCGATCCTCCGATCGACCATGACATACTGCCCGATCGATCAGCACCTGCCATCGGTTTGCGCACGATCTATTGACCGATTTTCTCTCGTTCCATCCCTCGATCTCGGTGTGCTCGACCGATCGATATCTCCAAGTGCGTCGAACATAGTTTTGGATAAGTTTTTGTCGGTTTAGGAACTATGATTTCTGAGGAATGGTACATTTCACAAGAGTTTAAGCTACCAATCGATATTCCCTCGAATGAGACTGCAATTAGATGTATTAGGAAGTCAGTATGGGGACTCTGATTGTTTGTTTTGAATTGTGACATGAGATTGATATGTTTGCTAAGTCTGGGGGAAGTATAAGGTGGTCTCTCTCGTCGAATGAATCGAGTGTTCATTGCTTAGGTTATGAGGTGTTAAATTCCTATGATGAATGAGTTCTTGAGTTTGTATATTTCTGTTAGATTCTGGTGTATTTCCTTGAGGACAAGCAAAATGACAAGTCTGGGGGAATTGATATACCTCGTTTATATCGATTTATAGCTCACTAATTCATATGTTTTCTTTAGTCTTTGTCGTGTTTTTAGAGTCTTTTCAAGTACAAAACGCAAGAATACTTTGGATTCCACATGCTGATCAAGATTGGAGCTTAACTTTGGATTTTTCCACTATGAGCTAAATGATCGATCGATCAACACCAAGATCAATCGATCACAACTTTAGATAGAGAAAACTACGCTCGATCCATTGACCGACTTCTCATGCCTAACACGATCGACCTCCATCTGTCTATGTCATGAGCACGATCCACTGCACGACCAAGCACTCAGAGATCGATCGAGGAGAAGAATTCAGATCTCTATATCATTGGAGAAGGATTCCTAAACCTCTATTCCATCTATTCTGAGTTTTCAATGAATTTTTTTACAATTGCTTGCTTGTTCTTTATTTCTATGTCTGAGTAGTTCATAGTCAAGCTTAGGGTATTCTAAGGATCTTAAGAGACTTAAGGGTGAGGAACAAATAGGTTTCAACTATGAAATCTCAGCCTAGAAACATGGTTAATGCTTAGATCAGAGTAGCTAACTAATCTATGATCTCATGTTACTTATTATCCCTGAAGTTTAATAAGAATCAGAACCTTTCTAGGTAAGCAACTCCTTCACTACCAACGAGAGTTGATGCTAGGTTGGGTTGTGGACACTTAGGAACAGTCGTCAATACTGCATAGTTAGAATTCTAGAACCAACGAGAGTTATGATCTCTAGGATCTAGGCATAGTGATTATTGCTGTGAGAGTAGGTTAGTCAATTGTTATTTCTTAGTCGAGAACGGAACTGAACTTGTCTGAATAGATTCCTCATCCTAACCTTGACTTCCTTATGAATTCCCTAAGCTTGATGTTTTAGATATTGTTTACATTAAATATCCTAGTTACAATCGATTCCACTCAAAATATCCATTGACTTAGCTCTAGTTAAATAACCCAATCGTTAGTGTGATAATTGGTCTTCATGGATTTGATCCCTAAATACTATTTCATTAGGATTATGGTCTTCGTGCACTTGCAGTAGGATTATGGTTAAAACTTGTAATATCACATATCAATTAGGAAAACCATATGTCAGGTGTTTCCAAAAGCTAGCTGTGGAATATGTACATACCATTTGTACAAGAACATACTAATCACTTTAAAGGAAAAAAAGGGTTTTGGACTAGTCACGAAGGCGCATTCAGGCTTGTTGATTTTGAGAGCGCTTTGATCAAATTAAAATAATGAATTCAGCACTACACAAATACCTCGGCACTGCAAATGTTAAGTTGTTGTCACATGCACATTTTTCCAGTGATAGATATAACATCAATACGAGCAACATTGTTGAGTCGTTCAGTAGAATACTAACACATTCAAGAACATTTCCTATTGTCATAAAAGACGACCATGAAAGATATAAGCATATGTGTTATAGTAACATATAGAATATTTATTCATAAATGAAAAAATATGAATGAAAAAAAGAATTGTAGGTTACCTTTATTCAGATTTTTTATTACATATAAAATATTCATTCATAAATTATAATATATGAATGAATAGACACAACCATAGAGCAAATAGTCTTTAGCCTACTGGTAGGTGGTTAGTCTATTAAAGGTAGACACATTTGCACATCCCGGGATCGAGTCCTACCGCCTACATTTTGTAGGACTTTGGCTAATAAATTGGCCATTTGTGGTCCAATGTTGACAAAAAAGACACCACCGTAAATTGTTTTTATTGTTAATTGTTATTATATATAACAGTTCAATAAGTGGAAAGCAAGTGAGAGCTTGATACACCGGGTTTGACCCCAATCATATTCTAAACCATGAGCGTAGGCTAGTTGTAGTCTATTGTGATGCATAAAAGCAATACATCCCACTGAAAAACATTGCTAAAATCAACTCCATATAAATCATCTCAGCTAATAAAATTACCTTCATGTTGAATACATGACTCAACGTTGTTGTTAAGATATATATTTTTAATCAAAGATCCATAAAGTTAATCTGCCATTTCTCATAGATTTCACTGGAATCCTAAAGAACACTTAATTCTCCAACTCTTTAAATTATATATATATAAGCAGGGTTGTCTCTTCTGGTATCGACAACTCAGCATGACACCTCATCTAAAAAAGACCAATCAAATTGCTTGATCAATCCAACTCATCACATGCTTCCACTTCTTCAATCTCAAACCTTTTGCTTTCAACAATTATGACTCTTCTGTTTCCCTTTTTTTTTAAGATAAAAGGTAATGACTCTTCTGTTTCTCATACGCTAAAGTCCAGTTCTCTCACAAAATGGAGACTGATGACAATGTCACCATGAAAATTGTCGATCTAAGCCCCAACCTTAAGTGTAACAAAGTAAAGCAGGTTCTATTTTTTACTCTTTTAACTTCTCTCTTTCGATTTGATTGTGGTTTTGAAGGAACAAATGTCAAATACAAATGCAGATTCATCATTCATATTAGTTTCCACATCATCTTCTTATTCTCCCTCTTCTCTTCTAAAAGTGAAACCCTATTTTAATATATTTAGAAGGATAAATAATGAAGGAGAATCCCTAGCATTCTCAGCAAAGTATGACGAAAAAAAATCCTCTTTGATGAAAAATTAATTAGAGCTTATCTTTTGGTTATATAGATCGTGTGCTATAAAAGGCTCGAGAAGGTGTACACGGTTCGACGACATCTGGAACAAGGCAACATCATGTTCATTCTCACATGTTTGAAAACAAGAAGACGACATTTGGAACAAGAAGATGACGGTTCTATCCTTCTTACGGAAGCTCCTAATCCTATAAACATTTCTCCGACCAAATTTTGGAAGTTTCTACGGAAGATGACTTTTCTGTTCAAAAATTGGTTCATGTGGGTTGTGAGATGATTACTTATCTTAAAATCTCTTTTTATATAATTAAATCAAACCATATTTCTTTTCTGTGAAGTTTACTGATCTCTATTGTTCCTTAGGTTTCTACAAAGTGCATGAGCCTTCATATATGTGAAGAGACTGCAGGGAGCAAGTTTTGACTTCTTTGATGATCAATGGCACAAATTTAGATTAAGCACAAAAGATATCGTTATTTAGTGTTTGTGGATATTAATATTAGTTTTGAATCGTTTTGCATTCTCTTACTTACGAAAAAAAAAACTTGTCCTCTATTTGAAGTTTATGGAAACTCATATCTACCTGATGGAAAACAAGTTAAAACTTGCTCAATCCGATATGCAATGTAGATAATGTTAAAGGAGTTGGCAAAGAGAATGCCTGAATTTATTTGTTCTTGTAGGTGTATTTTCCTCTACAAATCACTTAAAGTTTTTACCTTGTGTGATAGTGTGCTTATGGATTCTTGGTTCTTGGAGGTAGGTAGTGTTGCTAGAGCTAAAAGAGATAGAAAAAGTATAAACTGACGTTGCATGATAATATTAAAGCTGAGAAAGAAAAGACCAATGATTTTTGCTCACCTTCCTCTTATATCATATTTTTTTTATCACAAAGTATTATATTTATATTTTACATGTTCTTATTGGAATATAGCAAGTAAATGTAATCTTCAATCATTGTGTGTTTTAGAGATTGAATTACTAATTAGATCAGTGAAAGACTTCCATTTTTGTTGTTAATTGACTTTTAGATGGAGGAACTGATGAATTTGTTGATTAGGACCATTGCTAGAGAAATTATAATGTTGCACTTTTGAGATATCTAAGAGGTAGAAATTGGCATATCAAGAAAGCTGCTAAGATGCTTAAAGAAATTTTGAAATCGTAACTTCAATACATGCCTAAAGAAATTTATTGGATATTTATTTGAACTAATAAACATACATTGTTATGATACTGTTGAAAATATGACAAATTTTTTGTTGTTGTTTATAGGGAAGAAGCTAATGAAGCAAATACATGGAAGATATGATCAAATATGATCAAACTGTGTTGTAAACTTGGACGACATGTTTTTATTATGAACCACTAGATGTAAATCGGCACACTTATTGATCTCTTTTGAAGTAAACAAAAGCGTATAATTCGGATGTAAGGTCGATAATAAGGAATTGGTTCAATAGAGTATTGTAGTGGTTAAAAGATCAATGTTACTTTTACCTACTCTTTTTCAATGGTAAAAAAATTTCTACTCACAATTAACCAAAAATTATTAATAAAATAACAGCGCAACATAGCACGGGTATAAATCTAGTAAATAAATAAAAGTTGGAATCATCCCTCTAAAATAATATCAACTACTTTATTTATACATCTAGGTTTTCAAAAAGAAATGTATAAACAAAATAATATCAACTACTTAATTCATCAACTACTTTATTTATACAACTAGTTTTTCTTTTTCTTTTCATTTTTGTTAAGTTCTTTTTTTTGTTAAAATTTTAGTTTTATATTGGCAATAGTTTTATTAGTTTAAAATTTTAGTCTAGAATTTTGTTGAAATTTTAGATTCTTTGCTAATGCAGCTTCTAAATTTTGTTGCATGCAACCCTTATAAACTGTTTTCATAAGACAAGAGTTAACGTTTCTATATACAATAGATAAGTAAGAAAATTGATTATAAACAATTTTATTTTACGGAAAAAATATATTAGGATTTTTCATTAATTTCTAT
The DNA here is from genome assembly GCA_023374145.1 of Lepidium sativum. Classification (NCBI taxonomy): domain Eukaryota; kingdom Viridiplantae; phylum Streptophyta; class Magnoliopsida; order Brassicales; family Brassicaceae; genus Lepidium; species Lepidium sativum. The sequence goes on along the minus strand of JAKUCM010000329.1, from coordinate 50,596 downwards.
ATTTAAATTTCTTTAAATATTTTAATCAACACTCCAAATTTCTTTGGTTAAATTAATAATTATAGTAGTCTAGTGGCATACGATAATTCCACTTAAGGCAGTGCACTTGTATAATCCGAGATCGAGTCCTCCTGCCTACATTATGTAGGAATTTGACTATTGGACCGGTCAATTGTGACCCAATATAATTTGTCGTTGACAAAAAAAAAAAAATAATTATAGATATTTCCTTTAATTTAAAATAATAAGTTTTTTTAAGTAATTATAAAATGATAGAATAACGACTCTCATCAAAATACAATTCTGAATTCTTGAAAACTAAAATAATCAAAAGAGATGTTATGAGAAGTCACAACTATATAATGTAAATCTTATATGAATAGACAGAACTGAAAAGACACAACTGTTGATCATAACGCAACATTTAGAACTGAAAAGACACAACTGTAGAACTGAAAAGACACAACTGTAGATCATAACGCAACTGAAAAGACACAGCTGTAGAACTGAAAAGCCTCATATTGCTATTATATATAGATTAGTAATTCTTACGATAACTGAATCATAACGCAATTACTACACGGTTTATTACATGAATACAAAAAACTGTTATTTAATGTGACAGGTCATAAAGAGTTAGGTTTGATCATGGCGATGAGCTTTTGTTTTGAGGATGGTCCATACAAAGACAGTACCATAAGCATGATTGGAAAGAACCCAGCAATGAACTTAGTTCGAGAAATGCTATTTTTGGTGGCACGGGAATGTTTCGAATGGCTCGTGGCTACGCTATTGCTCAGACTAATTGGTTCGATCCTAAGACTGGTGATGCTATTGTTGGCCATAATGTTACCGTCGTTCACTAGAAGTAGGTTTAATTTGTTTTCATATTAATAAATAATCACTGCTTTAGCCATCCATGGACCGTATACATGTACTTATAATTATTTCTACCTTTTATATTTGAACTTTCAAGGAGACTTGCGAGATTTCAATTCCAAGATACTTTCGAGCTCTATTAAGTAATAACAATATACAGGTGAACTTTTATAAATTAATAATATTGGGACTTTGAAAAATTATTAATTTAGAGATCTATTTATTTATATATAAATTAATATTAATTTATAAAAAAATCTGTAAAAAAATACAAACATTCGGAAATGTAAAATACGAAAGTTTTTTTATGGCACATATTATTAAAATTCCATTTATTTTGATTTTAACATATTTTATACAAAAATATGTTGATATTCCATTTTTCTTATTTTCATGTTAGATAAAAAATAGAATAATAACATATATTTTATAATTTATTCGTATATGTTGATATTCCATTTTTCTTTTGACTTCCATTTTTAAATCTATGAGTTTCTTATATATTTGCTTTCATATGTTTTCATTCTTACATATTTTCTTAACACACATCCTAGCAATGACCTTTTATCTTAAAGGTGTTACGAAATCAACCATGACAGATCAAATACGAAAAGAGTTATGTGAATACAAAAAAGACCATATCACAAACACTCAAAAAGATCTGAAATTGTGGCTTGAAGAATAATTTCATTTAAATTTTAGTCAAAGTACAATCTCAAACACACTCAAACGGTTAGCTGAATATCTTTCTACAACTCTGGAAACAAGAAATAATATCAAACAACACAAACCAGCAAACGAGGCCGACGACCCGCCAGTTCTGTCCGAAGAAGCCGAGGCGGAAGAGACCATAGCCGAACCTGAAGTTGGAGAGCTTCTCATGATCCGACGCGTACTTAGTGTCAGCCCAACACCCGAGGAGTCCAACCAGCGTGACAACATTTTTCATACCCGATGCATGGTAAGCGGAAATGTGTATGGCTTGATCATAGACGGGGGCTCATGTACTAATGTCGCGAGCTCCTACATGGTCAAGAAACTCTCTCTCACAACCACACCCCACCCAAAACCCTATAGGCTTAAATGGTTGAATAATAAATCGATGATTGATGTCTCCGAACAAGTTTCGGTTGCATTTAATGTGGGGCCTTATAAGGACCAAGTCCTATGTGATGTCGTTCCGATGCAAGCCAGCCACCTTCTGTTGGGTAGGCCTTGGCAATTTGACAAGAAAACATCCCATTGTGGTCACACAAATCAGTATCATTTCATTCATGATAAGAAACGCATGTGTCTTAAGCCGTTAACACCCACACAAGTGAATGAATTGCAATCAAATATGACTAAAGATCCGGACTATAAAACGAATCTTTTGATTAATGTTGGAAGTGTGAGGAGGTCTCTTAGACACTCCTCTTGTCATGTCTTACTGATGGTTTTTAAAGATTTACTGTCCATAGATAAGGAAGACGCGTTCATCCCGAAAGCAATCAAGGAGCTTATAAACCGCTTCCAAGACGTTTTTCCCGAAGAGCTGCCCCACGGCCTGCCCCCGATTCGAGGAATTGAGCACCAGATTGACCTCATACCGGGAGCCCAACTGCCCAATCGAGCTGCTTATAAAGTCAACCCCACCGAGGCCAAAGAACTAGAGAAGCAGGTCGGAGACCTTATAAGGCAAGGATATGTGCGAGAAAGCCTCAGCCCCTGTGTCGTTCCGGTTCTTTTGGTACCTAAGAAGGATGGTTCGTGGAAGATGTGTGTGGATTGCCGAGCTGTTAACAATATCACCGTCAAATATAGGCATCCCATACCGCGGCTCGATGATATGCTAGACGAGCTTGATGGAGCTAGCATTTTCACCAAGATCGATCTCAAAAGCGGATACCATCAAGTCAGGATGAAGGAGGGTGATGAGTGGAAGACAACTTTCAAAACCAAGCAGGGCCTCTACGAATGGCTGGTCATGCCGTTCGGGTTGTCCAACGCCCCGTCCACCTTCATGCGACTTATGAACCACGTACTCCGACTCTTTATTAATAAATTTGTGGTGGTCTATTTTGATGATATTCTCATATACAGCCGCGATCTTGAGAATCATTTGAAACACATTCATGCTGTTTTGACAACACTTCGAGAAGAAAAGCTTTACGCTAACTTCAAGAAGTGTGTCTTTGGATCTAATGAGTTGGTTTTTCTAGGCTTTGTTGTAAGTGCGCATGGACTTCGAGTGGATCAAGAGAAGATAAAGGCGATTGAAGAGTGGCCCACCCCAACAACAGTGAGCCAAGTTAGGAGCTTTCACGGCCTGACCAGTTTTTACCGGCGGTTCGTTAAGGATTTTAGTACGATAGCCGCGCCGCTCACAGCCATCACCAAGAAAAATGAGGAGTTCACATGGGGGCCAGCACAAGAGAATTCCTTCAGGGAACTTAAGAAGAGGTTGACCCAGGTCCCACTCCTCGTCCTACCAAATTTCGAAAGGACCTTCGAGGTCGAGTGCGACGCGTCCGGCGTCGGAATAAGAGCTGTTCTAACCCAAGGAGGCAAACCCATGGCCTATTTCAGTGAGAAGCTTCACGGTCCCACCCTGAACTACCCAACCTACGACAAGGAGCTCTATGCCTTGGTCCGAGCCATGGAAACCTGGCAGCACTATCTCCTCCCGCGGGAATTCATGATTCATTCGGATCACGAGACTTTGAAGCATCTCCGCGGCCAAACCAACCTCAAGAAGAGGCATGCCAAGTGGCTGGAGTTCATTGAAGCCTTTCCTTATGTCATCAAATACAAGAAAGGCAAAGAAAATATAGTGGCTGACGCGCTATCAAGGAGACATACCTTAGTCACGACTATGGAAGCGAGAATCCTAGGCTTCGAAGGCATCAAGGGGACTTATGAGACAGATCCAGAGTTTGGGGCCAGCTATAAGGAGCATGGAAAAGGGGTATTCTCTCAATATTATATCTCTGATGGCTTTCTTTTCCGAGAACGCAGGTTGTGCATCCCGGCCGACTCCATCCGGATACTTTTGCTACAAGAAGCCCATGGCGGCGGCCTCACCGGCCATTTTGGGGTTACGAAGACTCTGAAGGTCCTCAAGTAACACTTCTATTGGCCCAAGATGAAGCGCATGGTGGAAAAGTTTGTAGGCCGCTGCATCACGTGCCGGACCGCTAAGTCCACGCCGCGACCCCACGGGTTATATAAACCCCTTCCGATTCCGAATGGACCTTGGATTGATTTATCTATGGATTTTGTGCTTGGACTGCCTAATTGCTATCGCAAGGATGCTATTTTTGTGGTTGTTGACAGGTTTTCTAAGATGGCCCACTTCGTGCCGTGCAACAAACTAACGGATGCCACGACCTTAGCCAACTTGTTCTTTCGGGAAGTGGTCAGGCTGCATGGTCTACCTCGCAGCATAGTATCGGACCGCGACCCAAAGTTCCTTTGGTATTTTTGGCGGACTTTATGGAGGAAAATGGGCACCAAACTCTTATACTCCACGGCGTGCCGCCCGCAGACCGACGGCCAGACCGACGTCGTGAACCGAACCATTGGGGCCCTAGGAACTTGGCTCGAGCAGTTACCACTTATGGAGTTCGCATACAACCAGTCGGTTCACTCCGCGACCAAGAAATCTCCTTTCGAGGTTGCCTATGGATTTAGACCTCTATTGCCTATGAACCTACTTCTTATACCATCTAATGAGATTGAATGCCAAGACGGAAAAGCAAAAGCCGAGTTGATCAAGAAGTTACACGCGGAAGTTCGTGAAAACCTAGAAAGAAGGACGGAGCAATACGCATATAAAGCCAACAAGCACCGCAAGGCTATGATCTTCAAGCCAGGCGATTGGGTGTGGCTACATCTAAGGCCAGAACGTTTCCCTTAGTACCTAAAGGACAAGCTCAGCCCATGGGGAGACGGACCGGTCCAAATCATCGAGAAGATAAACGATAACGCCTACCACCTCGAACTCCCTGGTACGTATCAGACTTCAACCTTCTTTAATGTTGGTGATTTGGTACCATTTGATGTAGGTGATGACTACGACGTTATGAGGTCAGAACATTCTCAAGAGGGAGGGGATGATGAGTCCCGACCAAACGGACCGAATGCGGACAACGAGATAGCCGAATGACCCAGCCGCGGAACACAAAGTTCAGTCCAAGCCCCGATCATTGACCCAGGGGTCACCACTAGGTCCAAGACGGCTGCTCAAAAGACGCAAGCCAAGTGCAACCTGTTCGTGACCGAGTTCCTAAGGTCGCATGATCCTCGATCATGCGATCAGCCCATCCGCGACCCGATAGAGGTTATCCGATCGGTCTTCACCATCTCAAGGTGAAGACCCTAAGTCGTTAAGGCAGCTGGGTACTCTTTTTCCTCACCTTGGTTTTGTCCCAAGTGGTTTGCCAAGGGAGGTTTTAATGAGGCCGGACACTTAGCGCATGGACGCGCAACTCCGCTTTCCACGTCCGTCCTTATCCTTATTTTCTAGCCGTTATGTTCTAGCCTATGTTTTTGTACGAACCTTTATTCCGCGCTTTGTTTTGCCCACGTGTCTAGGGCTTCTGCTCCTTTTATCTTTCCTATTTAAAGGACCCTTATGTAATGTTTTGAGGTTAGCCTCTTGGAATGAAAAATCTTTTTAACCCCTCGCTGCGTGAGACTCGCACCGAAAACCTTAGCTGCCGTTGAACCGGGTTCCCGACGGCTAGGTTGACCGTATCGTGAGGCGAGCCACTCCTCACGTGTCGTCATTCGATCCATCCGTTCACCTTACCCTTGTTTCCCTTGTATCCCTCTTTCGGAGATCTCGGTTTCCCTAGACCGAGCCTCCAACCCACCCTCAATCATCTTCCCGACCTTTTCCGACTTTCCCCTCTTAATCCAAGCCAATGATCGAACCCAAAACCCCTCAGTGACCCTCGTGACGCATCACCAGTGGTAGGCGGGACTCGGGCAGCGTGAGGAGCGGATCCGAGTGACGTGAGGAGTCGAGTTGCGGTGTGGTAATCGTGGCGTGAGGTGAAGTTCACAAGCATCCTGGAAGTTAAAATCAAAAACCAATGAAACAAGAAAATTGATCAAAACGTAATCAAAAATATTTACAAAGGATATCATGGGATTGCCTCCCAAGTGCGCTTGTTTAAAGTCTCGAGCTTGACTCTTCACACTCATTAGAGATGAGGTGGTTCATTGAGAAGAACCGAAGTTCCCTCGGGTTTGGTTTTTTTAGCCAAGTAGGGCTTAACTCTCTGACCGTTCACTGTGAAATCTTCACCATCCTTGTTTATTAGAGTTACAGCTCCATATGCTAGAATTGCTTTGACTTTGAACGGACCAGACCATCTCGACTTCAGCTTTCCAGGGAACAACTTAAGTCTCAAATTGAATAGTAATACTTAACCACCAGCAGTGATCCGCTTGGGTGCAATCTTCTTGTCGTGTAATGCCTTAGTCCTTTCCTTGTAAATTTTTGAACTCTCGTAGGCTTCAACTCTGGCCTCCTCTAACTCATGCAAATCCATAAGTATTTTCTCTTGAGCGTTCTTGAGGTCAAAATTTAAGAACTTAGTTGTCCACAGTGTCTTGTATTCCACTTCAACCGGTAAGTGACATGACTTCCCATAGAGTAACTGAAACGGTGTCCTTCCAATTGAAGTTTTGAATGCTGTTCTGTACGCCCACAATGTATCATCCAACTTGACTGCCCACTCTTGTTTTGACACTCCCACTACTCTTGCTAGAATGACTTTTATATGTTTGTTTGATATCTCCACATGTCCGCTTGTTTGAGGGTGATACGGAGTTGCTACCTTGTGCTTAACCCCATACTTTTTCAATAAACTCTTGAACACCTTGTTAATAAAGTGAGTACCGCTGTCACTTATTACGACTCTTGGAATCCCAAACCTTGGAAAGATGATGGTCTTGAAAAGTTTCAGTACTACTTTAGAGTCGTTTGTTGGGCATGCAATTATCTTTACCCACTTGGAAACGTAGTCAACTGCTACCAGAATATGACTGTTTCCATGTGACGGAGGGTTAAATGGCCCCATAAAATCAATGCCCCAACAGTCAAAAACTTCAATCTCCAATATCGGATTATGTGGCATCTCATTTCTCTTGCTGATGTTGCCCATTCTTTGACACGAATCGCACTTAGAGATTTATGATTGAGTGTCTCTGAACATAGTCGGCCACCATAAACCTGATTGGAGAATTTTTTGAACTGTCTTGAATGTGGCAAAATGTCCACCGTACGTTGAACCATGACAGTGCTCAAGGGTTCCCTGGACCTCTTCTTCTGCAATAAATCTTCTAAATAACCCATCAGACCCTTTTTTATATAAATATAGCTCGTCCCAAAAATAGTGATTCACATCTCTGAAAAATTTCTTTCTCTCATAGAAATCCATACTTTTTGGCACTTCACCAACAACCAGGTAATTTACCAAATCTGCATACCAAGGTAGTGTTGCTCCAGCGAGCTTACCACTGATCTGGTGACAATTTTCTATCACCTTCAGGTTGCAGAGGTGTGCTGGCGACTCGAGTTTGACGTCCGAGTTAGGTTCCACTCGAGTGGTCACTCCCTTGAACGTCATAAGTTGCTCTTCCGATATGGAGTCATCTATTGGGATCAAGTCTTCTATAATCATCCGTATAGGTGATCGGCTACCCCGTTCTCCACTCTAGGTTTGTCTACTACTTCCATGTCAAACTCTTGTAGTAGCAGTATCCACCTCAGTAACCTTGGCTTAGCATCCTTCTTTTTCATAAGGTATTTCAAGGTTGCGTGATCTGTGTGCAGAATTACCTTGGAACCAACGAGATAAGATCTAAATTTCTCAAAAGCAAAGACCATAGCTAGGAGTTCTTTTTCAGTAGTTGCATACTTGACTTAGACGTCGTCAAGTGTTGAGCTGGCGTAATAGATAACATTCATCTTCTTGTTCTTCCTTTGACCTAGGACTGCTCCCACTGTATAATCACTTGCATCACACATAATCTTGAATGGTAGAGTCCAGTCTGGAGATTGGACTATTGGGGCGGACACCAAAGCTTCTTTGATTTTTAAAAACACCTCAAGGCAGTCCGAGTTAAAGTCGAACTCAACTTCCTTACATAGTAAGCGGGTCAGTCGTCTTGTTATTTTTGAGAAATCCTTGATGAGTCTCTTGTAGAATCCAGCATGTCCCAAGAAACTTCTGACATCTTTTACTGTCTTAGGGGGTTGCAATTGAGCCATTACCTCAATCTTGGCTTTATCCTATGCATATCCTATGGCCTGTGATATTTCTAGCGGGAATTAGTTCATTTTTTCATTTTTAACCACAGTGATTCCTCCTTTTTTAGGGACGCAATGAACAGGTGAAACCCACTTACTATCAGAAATTGGATAGATAATATCAGCGTCCAATGACTTAAGAATTTCTTTTTTGACCACTTCTTTTAGATTTGGATTCAACTTTCTTTGGTGCTCAATGCTTGAATGTGATTCGTTTTCAAGATGAATTCTATGAGTGCAAAGACTAGGTGATATGCCTCTAATGTCAGCATGCCCTCCTAAATCTTTTTAATTCGTTTAACAGTTTGTTCAACTCATCACTACTCAAAGAATCATTCAAAATGACAGGATAAGTGCAGTTAGAACCCAAGAAAGCGTACCTTAGTCCTACTGGAAGTGGTTTCAGTTCCACTTTCGGAGCCTTCAGCTCAGACCACTCCTCAACAGCAGTTGATGTGGTGGACTGGAGTAAATTTAACTCGAGTCCAGAACTCAAGTCGGACGTAGTTACTGTCAAATTTTGGTGTACTGGTTTAACTTTAGCAGTCGGTGCAACCAATTCTTCAATCACCACATCATTCTTTACTGGAATGTGAATGTCAAGAAGTTTCCTATAACATTCAGCTTCCATACTCAAATATCCATCCGTAACTGACTTAGTCAATGCAACCTGTAGGTGGTCATCAGCAGCTAATTCCTCTAATAACTCATCAGCCAAAGCATACATTTCCTGAACTGAGAACATTTGATCTTCTATGGTTGGTTTTTTCATCGCATCATTAATGTTGAACTTCATTCTGAAGTCTGGTCCGAGGTTAAGTTGGATTTCTCCTTTCTGAACATCAATGACTGCTCCAACAGTAGCCAAAAATGGTCTTCCAAAGAGTAACAGGTCCTTAGGTTCCTCATCCATGTCTAAAACAACGAAATCAGTTGGTATCTGGACTCCTCCTACCCTCACAGGAAGATCTTGTATGATGTCGTGAGGGATTCATACTGACCTGTCCGCTAGAACCAATGATATCTTGCAAGATTTGTAGTTATCGAAACCCAATCTCCTTGCAACAGAAAGTGACATGAGGCTTATTGATGCTCCAAGATCGCATAGGCACTTGCTGAAGGATAAGGGTCCCAGTGAGCAAGGAATGGTGAAGGTTCCAGGGTCACCTAGCTTCTTTGGTACTACTTTTCTTTGAATGTCCGCACTGATTTTGTGAGTGAGCACGACCATACCTTCCACCTCTTTCGTTTTTTCCTTAATTGCATCTTTAAGAAATTCCCGGTAAGGTGGCATCAACATGAAGGCATCTAATAATGGGACCTTGAGCTCAATGCCTTGAATTTGCCTGTCAAAAAGTGCTTTGTACTTCTCAACGACTTCCTTTTTGAATCTTTGTGGCAAAGGCAACTGTGGTTTGTAAAGAGGGGGAACAAACGACTTAACTGTTTCTTGTGGTGTTGGGGGCTTTTGAGCTTCAGATGGTGTCACTTGAGTATTTGAATCGAGTTGGAATTCAGGAGTGACATTTTCCGCTGAATGTGGTGAAATTTGGTTTACTCGGTTGTGGTTAACTGGCACTAGGGAGTCGAGTTGGATTTCTGGTAAGGACTTTTCAGCCTTATTGCTGATAAGGTCATCCTTCTTTTCTTGATCAATACTGTCCTCAGTATCTTTTGTACGCTATGCACGAATTAGTAACTCACGTCCACTTCTAAGGGTGATTGCATTAGCGTGGTACTCCTTCAGATTCTGAACTACTTTATCTGGGAGTTTCCCGCTTGTTTTCATAGTTGAAAAAGAGGCTTGCTGATTCTCAACAAACTTTAGCCGTGAGTTTAGTGTTTCAAACTTACAATTGAAGTCATGATGTGATGCATCAATTTTGGAGTGTACTTCAGCGATTTTCTTTGTGAGTTCTGTTGCAGTTGCTGTCTGACCTTTTTGTATTTGTTGCAGAATATCCATGACTTCTGGGGTCTGTTGAGGAAAAGTTTGAGCTGGAAGTTCGTATCTTGGGGGAGCCGGCTTACTTGGTTGATAGCTTTGGGGGTATTGCTGCTTAGCGATGTATGGTTTAGGTTGGTTGTGTTGTTGCTTGGGTGGGTAGATTTGGTCTTGTGGGTTAGCAACGTTGGTGCTTCTGTAAGAGAGGTTATGATTTTGTTTATAGGTGTTGTAAGGTTTGTATCCATTGCCCTGGTTCTGAACATAGCTGAGTTCTTCAATCTGTTCATCCTCCTCATACTCGAGTTCTTCTTGACATACCTGGTTGACTAGTTTCTGATGCACTGCTAGGTCTGTCAAGCTTTGCATTTAGTGCCTTGATTTCTTTTCTGCTTACGGGGTCTGAGAGTACCGTATCTCGCATAGTTCTGTCATATTCTTTATTGTATTGACCATCTGCTTGAGCTAAATTATCTACTAGCTCCCAATCGTCTTCAACATCCTTGTTGGAAAAACTCCCATTGCTTGCTGTGTCAAGGAACATACGTATCTTCGGATGAACGCCACGTTAGAGTGTGCTCAGTAGAGACTCTGTGGTAAAACCATGATGAGGGCATTGAGACTGGTAAGTTTTGAAACGCTCCCAAGCTTTAGAAAATGATTCGTCGTTCTTTTGTGTAAAGCTAGAAATTTCATTACGGAGTTTTGCAGTCCTTGACGTGGAGAAGTACTGTTTTAGAAAAGCTCCCTTACACTCATCCCATGAAGTGATTATACATGTAGGTATGTGCTTTTCCCAGAGGCGTGCTTTGTCTCCCAATGAAAACGGAATGAACCGAAGTTTCAAGGCATCCTCACTGACGCCATTGATTTTAACCATGTCACAAAGTCTTTCAAATTCATCTAGATGGTCAAGGGGATCCTCAGCTGATAGCCCATGAAACTTGTTGTTCTGAATCATGGAAATTGTACTACTTTTAATCTCAAAATTGTTGTTAGGTATAGCAGGAGGTACAATCCCATGTCGCAGTGTGTGTGTGCTAGGTGCATCACCATCCCCAATCGTTCGAGGCCTCCTCTGGTGAGGTCCCATTACAGGTATATCTTGGGGGAGATGCTGTGTGTTTGATCCGGTTGGGTGATCCATTGACATGATGTTGTCTAGATCAGAGTTGGTACAGTTTCTCTGCTTTTTCAACTGACGTGGGAGTCTGTCGATACTGTCTTTAAACCTGAGAAGGTTATGACTGCCTTTAGAGCATGTATGCATGCAACAAGTAACCTCAACTCGAGTGGTAAGGTCAAGTTGAATAACATAATTGCAAATTCACATGAGACAGAACCAGAAGTGGGTGAGTAACGTGGAGCAAAAAGAACTTGATCTCAGAAAGTCTAAAATTCTAAATGTAGCTAACAAAAACCCAATTGGCAACGACACCAATTTGATAACAAGATTTTTAATGTTTTTCAAATCCTATTATACAGATGTCGATGTAGTATAATATGTGTCAATCCAAGTGGGAATGTAACTAGCAATTAGAATGTGATAGACTACTCTAATTCAAGCCATGTCAATTCAGTGGTTTATTATCTATCGACCTAAGTGAGTAATATAGACAACGGGAACCGAAAGCAAAAGTGAAATGTAAACAACGGAACAAAGTGAAGTAGAAAATAACATCAAAACAAAGTGTAGTAAGAGCACACAGAGTCCACTCTCGTGGTAAACAACCTTAGCAAAGGTATCAACCGACCTTATCATCATTTAACAACCTAGCTAGCGTGAAACAACAGTTTAAACGAGCCTAATAAACACCTTAGACAACTAATCCCTTAGGCTAAAAATGTAGATCTTTGAGATGGTTAAGTCAGACTCTTCAACGCACCCGTCGGGAGTTAAACGTCTAAAATCATGTTTCAATTGATCAGCAAGGAACAAGCATTAACAATGCCGAAACAAAAGAGATGATATTATTCTACTCTTAAGCGACTTAGACGACTTTAAGGGTCCACGCTAATCTAGTCTGTTCCCTCAACAACCTCAAATTAACTACTCATACTTCATAGGTAAGATAACACTCAAGGTGGAAGACCTAATAATAAAATTCAGAAAGTAAACTGAGAATAAAAAAAAACTGAAACTAAATTCAAAAGATCATAAAACAAAAGTGGAGTTCTTGTTCTGGGATTACAACAATGAAAAACTCGAAGGGTTGTGAAACAATGTTCAAGCGTGTTTTTCTTTGTAACCTTACGTGGGTATTTATACTCATCCCCCTGTTTAACCTAAAAAGTAAAACGAAGAAAAGTTAAGAAAGATAGTTGACTCGACTTCGTGGGCCGAGTCGAGTCATTGGACCGTCAAAGGTGTAGTGGGCTTGGCCCGTCAGAAGTAAAGTGGAATAGGCTCGTCAAAAGTGAATTTGACTCGGCACGTCAAGGGTGAAGTTGACTTGGCACGTCAAAGGTGAAGTCGACTTGACACGTCAAAGCTGAAGTTGACTTGGCACGTCGAAGGTGAAGTCCCACTGGGGAAGTTACCGCTGAGTGCCAATCCGAGTCCCACTGGGGAAGTTACCGCTGAGTGCCAATCTGAGTCCCACTGGGGAAGTTACCGCTGACTGCCAATCCAAGTCCCATTTCCTGAAAGTAACCCCAAATGCATTGCGTATGCTTTGCAAATGTAACATGCACGTACAACCTATATATGAATCGAATATGACGTAAATGCAGCATATATGTATGAAAAGTGAACTAGAAATGGTTCCTAAAATATGTTAAAATGCATGTATATCACATGTTCAGAATTTCAAACTTTAGAAGAAATTCTGACTTCCGTAATTAATAATGATGAAGTTTTGGAACCAGTTACATGTCATGAAGCAATCATCGCGTCTAGAACTCTTCAAAAATTTTGGATACAGATTGAAAAGACAAAATCAGAAGTTTTAGAAGTAATACGGAAAATTAGAGATGAGCTCCAACGAGATTCCAACTTCCAAAAAAGATAAACAACACTAGAATCATATTTTACTAAATTATCTTAAGAATTATTATTTATGCATAATATTTACAATTATTAATTTATGATATTATTGAGACTATATTTTTACAGAGGAGTTTCAAAATAATTATTATCTTATTAATTTATTAATTTGATCAAATTTTACAATGACCCGACTTGGGACCAGAGAATTTTATTAATTTATAGAGGTTATTAATTTATTGAGTATTAATTTATGGAGGTTCTGATGTATATGCTACTCATATATGTTATTAAATAACATGGGTCTGAAACGCTAAACGATATTTCAAGAGTTTTGACCGGGCTCCTTCTAGTCTTTAGGTGTAACCGAACTTGGGGAGGAATAATACTATATCCGATTTTGAACAAGTTAGGTTGTCAAAAACACATAGGTTTTGAAAATAATTTTCAACATTTTGTATAGATCTCACTTGTATTCAATTTTAACTTGGCTTATCAATATAGATCCCTCAAAAATATCGAAACCACGAAAAATTTAAGGCTCTTTAAGAAACTACATAAAGTTTGTATCTTAAACGCAGAGCTAGAGACAAAGAGAAGTCGAGAAAAATGGCTCAAGGCTGGTGATGAGAACACCAATTGCTTTCACAGCAGTGTGAAAAGTAAAAAGGTTCGGAATAGAACCAATATGTTGATGGATGCCCAGTTTAAGAGAGCAATACACAAATGACACTTAAGGAGATATAGCAGCAACCTATTTGAGAGAGCTCTTTCGAAGCTCAAACCCACAAAACATGGAAGAACTCCTTGATGGTTTTAATCCCTGCGTAACAGACGCAATGAACGAGAGAATCAAGCAATGTTATCAATTACTGACGACAAATGCCCGAGATTTGATGGGTTTAGTGCCAAATTCTACCAACAATTCTGGAGATAACAGGACCGGATCTGGTGACAGCAATCACGAAATTCTTTGAGACAACCGAGTTTCCTACTGACTGGAATTTCACTCGGATATGTCTAATACCAAAAGTTCTGAATCCGACCAGAATGCTAGAATCGAGGCCGATAAGCCTATGCTTAGTCCATTATAAGATCATATCGAAGATCCTATGCACTCGTCTAAAGAAGATTTTCCCACATATAATCTCTAAAACTCAGGGTGTATTTGTGGCTGTTCGATTAATTTCTGACAACATTCTTATCACCCATGAATTAGTTCACTCCCTTCTCACAAATACAAAGAACACAGCGGGTTTTATGGCAATAAAGACATATATTTCAAAGGCTTACGGTCGTGTAGAATGAGTTTTTTTTTTTTATTACTTATCGTAAAATGGGTTTCAACAAGACGTAGACTAAATGGATTGTGTCTTGTGTTACCTCAGTTACATACAAGGTATTACCTAACGATATAGCTCATGATTTGATAAAACCGGAAAAAGGACTACGAGAGGGTGATCCATTATCATAGTTCCTCTTCGATCTATGTTTTGAAGCACTTGTTTGTATTTTGAACAAATCAAAAGTTGCAGGGAACCTGAACGGAATTAAGATAGCACCATAAAGTCCACCTATACACCATCTTCTATATGCCGACGATAGTTTGCTGCTATGTCCTGCTAACTTGGAGGAGAGTCGAAAGGTAAAGAGATGCTTACAAATATCTGAAGAAGCCTCAGGTCAAACTATATAAACTTCCTCAAATCTTTTGTGTTTTTTGGATCCAAGGTGAGCATAAGCACTAAGAACCAGATCAAAAAATACATGGGACTATTAAAGGAAAATGGAGAAGGCATGTATCTAGATCTACTGGAATGCTTCACAGGATCTAGAAGGAATCTTTTGAACTTCATACATGAAAAACTAAGATCTAGAATGCATGTGTGGTTTGCTAAGTCCCTATCAGAAGGCGGCAAAGAGACTTTGTTTAAAGTTGTAGCAACTTCTCTTCCAGTGCAATGCTTTAAAGTACCCAAAGACACATGAAGGAAAATAACTTCAGCTATGGAGAGTATTGGTGGAGTAATGGCACTAACAAGAAGAAGATACCTTGGGTAGCTTGGAGTAACTTGTGTGAAAGTAAAGAAGAATGAGGATTAGGGTTTAAGGACAATG
The DNA here is from genome assembly GCA_023374145.1 of Lepidium sativum. Taxonomy (NCBI): domain Eukaryota; kingdom Viridiplantae; phylum Streptophyta; class Magnoliopsida; order Brassicales; family Brassicaceae; genus Lepidium; species Lepidium sativum. The sequence continues at coordinate 35,365 of JAKUCM010000329.1, read as the reverse complement.
CCACTTTCAATCAAGTTCTGCTCTGTAAGCAAGCCTTGCGGCTACTAGATCGACCCAACACATTACTCAGCAAAGTGTTGAAAGGAAAGTATTTTCGTTCCACTCACTTCCTTAACAGTAGTATGGGGACAAGACCATCCTTTGGATGGGGTAGTATTCAATATGGCAAGGAACTCCTTCAACAAGGGGTGCTTAGAAAGATAAGGGGCGAATGTTCAATGCATATATAGACGGAAAGATAGATACTATATGACATGGCCCATATTAGAGAGGAAAACATGCGGGTATTGGACCTCTGGAACACTGAAACGGGCGAGTGAAATATAACTACACTTTAGAGTCTTTTCTGTGAACACAATATGATGCTAATTTCAAACACCAAGCCTTTTCAGAACAGAGCTGACTCTTACAAGTGGAGTCTAACCACGAACGAAGTTTACACCACCAAAAGTGTCTACAAGCTAACAGAGATTTTAAATACAAACCATCATGCACTACCTCCAATTGAACGAAAACCTTGGTGTGATTTGTTGAAAACAAAACTTCACCAAAAATATGTCACTTTTTATGGACATATTTCCCCGAGGTTGAGTCAGACCAAAAGAATGCATAGTTGTGGATGTGCATATGAATCTATAAATCATGTCATTTTCAATTGTCAAGCAGCCAAGGCCATCTGGGATTTATCTGGACTTCCACAACATGAACGTGGTTTCTCCATTACGTCGAATCTCTTGAATATACATAATTAGACAAATGGAACTTCTCAACGAAATGGTGAAAAGCATCACATTTACCTCTATGCAGACCGATCAATTTATCTTTTGTAAGTTGTAATGCTAGACAGCTGAGGCAAATCAATGGTATAGTGAATAAAGCTGATGAAAATCTGATGAATCAATTTTGTTTGTTCTTTCAAAAAGAACTCGTTTATAGACAACATTAAGCCATAGATGAACCACTTTTCGAACAACCACCAATCTGAAAAGAGAGAATGTAAGAGTTCACTTACAGAAATCGAGAATCTAAATTGGTTATTGTTTTATAAAGATCGAATCTTGTAAAAGTAACTTGAGAAGAGGAGAGAATGAGAGAGATGGCTATACTTGGGTGAATGAGGAGGGCCCTAAATCTATGGACTTTTTGGAACCATTAAGGTGAATGCCTTTTGGGTCGAACAAGATTTAGTTGTTGGGATTATTGCTAAGTTTAGGAGAGACTGGAGTGGGTTTGTGAGAGCCACTAAGCTTGAAAAGGAATTTGATAATGCATGCAAGGAGAAAAGGTTCTGAAATGAAATGAGTAGATGTTCTCTAGGAATATAGAAACAAAATCACTAATTCACACATCATGAGCTAAGACAATAGTTCATAAGAACACAAAAAACTTTATGTTTTTGACGTAAGAGAAACGTAGGTTAACAATGCATTTTATAATAAAACAGGTAAACCATAAAACCTAATCATATATGTATAGAGATAATATCAAATTTTATTATTCCTATAACAAATCCTCCTTTCCGGAAGAACCTTGTCCTCAAGGTTCATGTAAGATAAATGTTGTCTTTGAAAATATAATTGGTTTGGAGGGTGCTCTTTCCATTGAATATGAACGTTGCCTATGAAAATCTTAATCCTTTGTTGTGCTTCCCCTAACGTGACGGCTTCTATCGTATCCACGCCAACGTATATTCCAAAACATGGTGAAACCAAATAAAAAATTAAAGATTTTATTAAAATAGATAGATAAACGAAGCAATGCACGGAATGAGCAAATGTTCGGAAACAAGTCGATGTTCTCTAGGAACATAGAAACAGAATCACTCATGAGTTAGGACAATAGTTCATAAGAAAACAAATAATTTTAGATTTTTGACATAAAAAATGTAGGCTAATAATGCATTTTATAATAAAATAAGTAAACCCTAAAACCTAATTAGATAAGGAAAGAGATAATATCAAATTTCATTATTCCTATAACACTCTCCCAAGGAGGGAAAGCTAAGAGCATTTTCAGATATTTCGGAAGAAATAGAGCAGAGTAGAAACATTGTTTAGGAAGACCTTTCAAATATGATTGCTATGACAAACCAAAATTTGAACAAAGTACAATACGGTTACAACAAGATGGCAATGTCACTGTAGAGGGTCCTAGACGAGAAAAAACACTTGCATGAAGCCAGTGCCGGAGGAACGATTTAGACCACCCTAAGCGAATTAAAAAATTATGCCATTTTATTAAAAGTTAAAAATGATATAAAAACATATGTTAAAATTAGATAATACAACTTCATAAACTGTTTATAAAAAGAAAAAAAGTTTAAAAAAATTATTGAAATACAGCTCTTTTTGCATTTTTTTCATGTAAAATCGGTCATTAAACTTGAATAGTCAAGTTTTTCAACCATAGCTGTCTCAATCGACAACAAAGCCAACCCATTAAATCTCTCTTGTGACATGGTAGACCGCAAATAATTTTTTATCAGTGGCGACTGATACCAGAATAGTCAATAATATGTGATAAGGAACTTTAGCGGTGGCGACTGATACCAGAATATTCAATAATATGTGATAAGGAACTTTAGTGTTCTGATAACAATCCTCCATCTTTTTCAAAAAATCAAGCACTTCAATAGGCTTCTGAACTTCCATTGGTAAAGATTCTCGGAGAATCTTTAATTCCATAAACAAATCATCACCAACAATGTCTGAATGCGTACCATTCTTTACAGAAGCTTCCAAGTTCAAACATGATGCCTTCAAACTGTCCTCACTTGTGGCTAATAGTTTTTTAAAATCAAACCAAAACCCAAAAGTTTGTTCATACTTTTGGAATTGTTCAAACCTGGATTCCAGAGAAACTAGAACTTGATCCATGATTGTGTTGAAGTAATCAATCCTGAAGTTCTCCTCCGGTGATAATAACACATTTTCATCAACAATCTTTGTCTCTTCATCATAATATTTTTTCCTTTTAACAATACCCTTTTTTTCACAGGAAATTCATCTTCTATCTCCATATCAACTGCAATTTTCTTAGCCTTAGCCTTTGCTTCCTCACAACGTGTCTCCCGATATTTTTGAAAATATGACACAAGCCCTTTCAAGTGGTGAATAGCAGCATCTATTTCAATGTTTTCTGATTGCAGGCTCTTGCCTATTGTGTTGACAACAAAAAGAAGATCATACCAAATAACCATACCATACAAGAACTCACAACCCGTAAACACAAAACAAATCTTGTAGGGCGCGATAAAGGGCCAAGTCTTGTCGGTTACTTCCACCTCGGGTCTTGTCGATTCTTGGTCCTCTTGGTCAGCTTCTAAACGGTCTTGGATGTCTTGGATCTCCTCTGGTCGTGCTGCTTGGTCTTGACTTGCGTTCTTGATCTTTCCCGCACTCCTCGAAGACGTCCTGATATCGATCTTGGAGCGTTCCGGGGAGGAAGCGATATCTTCCTTGTTCAATATGTTAACTACATATTCTCCTAATTGGTCTCTCAGCTTGTGTGTCCTACCTCGAGTCATTGGCCTGCCTAGTTCAACCGGCTTGATGCCTTCATCACTTTTTACGAAAACTTAAAGATAATGATCAATTGATAATTGATAATTTTGTTGAAGGAACTAAAAAAAGGGAGTTGAATTCTATAGGTTTAATTAAATTTTTTTCTAACATAAGATTTAACAATTATAAAGAAGTCCTCTAACAATTATTTTATCTAAAATAACCCAACTAATATTATTCTTACTTAAGAAAACCTACAAACTAAAGTTTATACATATTAATAGATATATATATATATATATATATATATATATAACTAAAAGTTTTTTAAGAAAATATATGCCCTAAAAAATGGCTGCCCCAAGCGGCTGCTTCACCCGCTTGCCCTCTAAGCCGGCTCTGCATGAAGCTTATGCAGAAGGTATTTACGAGACATGATACATTTACGACTCTTATAACATCTTTGGGTATCTGACTATTGTTATATATTTTCTTCTCATAAACAAAGAAGATGCAGCATAGGTCACTTCTCAATATCCAGAGGATCCTAGCTGAAAAAGAGAGGCTTAGTGATGAATTGGACCGTAAGATGAAGGATTTTCTGTCTCAGGCCAAAGTATTGGACAAACAGGTATGCATCATTTGACGTTTTCTGGCATTGGCTGAGTGATACTATGAACATATCACTACAGCTAGCCTCCAGTGAGCAGAAAAAGGCTGACGACAGTGTCTTGAGACTTATAGCAGAGCCTAAGGTATGTTTCATAGTACACTACATAAATTAACTATCAAGATGTTAACAGAAATGAGGGGAAAAGGCCTTCCCTTATTTGTGTCTGAGTTTGAAACTCTCTCTTTCATAATCTCTAGCGGCAAACAGAAGATGATTTCTTCAAGATCTTGAGCTCATTTATTTGATTGACCAATTAGCTCATCGCACTATGCAATCTCTAACACTACCGCATTTGGAGAATCTGAGACTGCAACTTCAGCTTCATATAGAGATTTCGAAATTCCACTTCAACAGCTCCAAAGCTACATACTAATTCCACTCTTTGGTATCTTATACATCAGATAAATACCTTTTTGTATTTCAGAAATCAGATAAAAGTCAAAAAATATTAAAAAAATTAATATGGTCAGTTATCTAATATTATTATTTTGAGAGCATATTTGAGTTAATTTTTACATGAATGCCATAGAAAACAAATCAAAGTACATATAACAAAAACTTTAAACACCAAAAAAATCAATAATAAATAAAATTTAGTATGGAAGATTTGATATTATTCAATGATATTACATTATTTTCCTCCCATCTCTTTATCATGATTTAACTATCTAAAATTGAGCCGAGGATATGTGGCCCAATGGTGTAGTCACTTTACAAATCCTCAAGGCACCAGGGATCGAACCCCCTATCTGCAGTAGTAGGAGATAATTTAAAAGCCAGTAGCCTAATTGACAAAAAAAAACTATCTAAAGTTGAATAATTAATCATATCATCCTTCCTTTTAAAACTAACTTTGTATATTCTATTATTCAAAATTTTACAAAACGAGTTCACGCGTTGTTGCGGACTATCTCAAAGAATCTCGACAAATAAATACAATACTAGAAAAAGTTTCAATAGAAAAATAAAACTAATTAAATATTATGATGTAATTTCCACATCTTTTTAATATGAGTATGCAAGGTAAACAGTACATGGTCTTTGTCAATTTATATACGTTTAATATTCATATTTTTCTCCTAGAATTATTGTTTCCGAATATATAGTTCTTGCTTCTAAAAACAAAATGTTTTCATCATCAACCAAGTTTTATAAATATTCTTCATCAATAAAATCCTTATTAGAAGTTGTTAGTTTATGTTCAATCCTTATTTAATAATCTTAGGAATAATTTGATGTATCTTTAGAAAATTATTGAGAAGACACGTGCAAATTTATTATCAATTATGTGCTCTCTTCTTTTTCAAAATTGTGAGATTAATAAAGTTTTATTAAAAAGTTAAATATATGTAGTTTATTTTTATTTTTTCATTTAATTCTCCAAATGCTGCATGCCAAGTCATAAATGTAAAAGGTTTACATGCATACTTTATGGAAAAAAGAGTAATAATTAATTAGAGTTAATAATTATTTGGTTTTTTCAATTAATTATAATTTTGAACAAAAAAAATAAACAACACTCACCAAACCTTAAGGGCTAACGCACTAGTTGATGTTCATAAGTATCCTTTATTTTTGGTTTTCGTTCAGAACTCTCCTTCCTCTTCTCTTTGAACTTCTCGATTACAATTTGCCTTCGTTCTTTCTCTTTCCAATGGCTGAAAAACAAAATCAGTTGCAGTTAACACTTGCATCTACCAAGAAACAAGTGGAAATAAACGACTCAAAGAAGAAGAAGAAGAAGAAGAAGATTCCACAATCCTTACCTATGCCTTTAGATACACCTCCAAAAGATGATTCAGAAGATAATTCTGGAAGTGAAGCTGAAACAGATTCAACAACTGATGCAAAAACGTCTAAGGAGACTCCTGCAACTTTGTCGTTGGATAAGAAGAACAAGAAGCGTGAGACTGAAGGAAACACTACTTCAATGGCTGAAGACGATGTCAAACGAGCAAAAACAAACATTGGAGCATCTTCAACCAAAGCCAAGATGTTTGAGAGAATCTGGTCTGAAGAAGATGTGATTCTTCTTTTGGAAGGTAAGATAAGTTTGGGAAAAAATGCTTCTGACAATGAGTTTTATGATTTCGTCAAAGATTCGTTGAGTGATAAAAATCCAGTTCAGATTAAAACCAAACTTACAAACTTGAAAAAGAGGTTTAAAGGATGTGATGAATCTTCATTTTCTAAGAGTCATGACAAAAAGTGTTGCGAGTTAGCTAAGAAGATTTGGGCAATTGATCGATCGGTTGTGAAGAAATCTACAAGAAGAAAGAGTAAAGTTGAAGAAGCTATTGATATGTGGTTTGAAAAATCTTATCTTGTGAAAGGATTAGAAACTGTGGGTTTGTTGAGTGCAAATACAGTCAAAGAAAAGTGGCAAAAGGTTTCATTCAAGACGAAGAAAATGGTTCACGAAAGGGCAAAACTGGTTCAAGTAAAAGAATCTGAATGTTCCAATGACAAGATTCGTCTCTTCAATGATTTAAGCTCTATCTTTTCGGATCAGCAGAAGTAGACTATTTATCTGTTTCTTTTGTTTCTTATGTTGCTTTCAGACTCTTTTGGTTTCGTGGTTCTCGGATTATTCTTTACGGCTTTATGAATCTTTTGGATTATTATTGTCTGAACAACTACATTCCTCTGTCATAAGAGAGATAGCAAATGATAGAATCGTGTAGAAGAACTTGATTCGTTATGGACTGAGAAAAAGGAACAGATTTTGCATTGGCTGATTCTACAGAGCCAAGCCCTTTGTGTACAGACTCGCCTTTTTAAGCTTCGACCTAAGTAAAATGATAGAGAATCCTTGAGGTAAACTCTATTTTCTTATTTCAATGGAAGAACCAAATTGTTTTTAGATTCACAATATGCCAAAAGATGCAGAATCACATTTCGATTCTGCTCTTATATATGGAAGACTTAAAGATGAAAACGACTAACAGACTTAACTAACTCAATCTCGAGCCACAGCTTCGTCTTCTTGCTTCCTTTGCCACGTCACTCTTACGCCTACCTTAATAACAGAGGCTCAGATTCCTTGTTCACTTCCTCTGGATTAGCCTCTGTGTCAAGAGATGTCAAATTCCTCGAGGAACAAGGATATTTCGGGAAAATAGAATGGGAAAGTCTAAAAGACCTTTCCACCTCTACCTCCAATCGAGCAGCAAGCCTTAAGCACCTACTTGAGCACCTTAACCAAACAAAGTCAAGGGAAAGCGGAGAACATATTACCCTTCAACCAGAGGGGGAGGATTACAATGCATCATCCACACGACAATCCGACATAGATGAGAAAGAGCACACGGATGAGGAAAACGAGGAACCTATGGAAGAAAGACTAGGAGATCAAGTGGGGAATATGGAACAAAGATCGGGACTTCGGCGAAGCACCCGGATTATGAATAATCCTATGACGGAACAACAAACACTTAGGAGAAGCACACGGATCAGAAAAGGTCCACCGAATTGGGTAGAAACTAGTGATGATGAAGATTCAATCGCACAACAAGCAGTCGCTCATCCAATCCAACAAGTGTGTTCTCTCAACCTTCTACCTCAAGAACATCGGGTGTTTCTAAGCAACATAGACAAAGAATTCATCCCAAGGACATATGATGAAGCCAAAGGAATAAAGGAGTGGAGTCGTGCCGTGGATGAGGAAGCAAGTGCTATGGATAGGAACAACACGTGGTATGAAACCAAATTGCCTCCGGGAAAGAAAGCAGTTAGCTCACGGTGGATCTTCACCATTAAGTATAAAAGCAATGGAGAAATCGAGAGGCATAAGGCGAGGTTGGTGGCACGAGTCAAACATATGGTGAAGACTACAATGACACTTTTGCACCCGTCGCCAAGCTACATACCGTAAGAGTTATTTTATCCTTGGCAATCAACCTCTCATGGGAACTTTGGCAAATGGACGTCAAAAATGCGTTCCTTCAAGGAGAGCTTGATGAAGAAGTCTACATGCATCCTCCACCCGGTCTTGAGGAAAAGGTATCTCCGGGAAATGTGTTGCGTCTCCGCAAGGCCATATATGGCCTTAAACAATCCCCAAGGGTGTGGTATCACAAGCTGAGCACTACACTTATGTCCCGAGACTTCAAAAGGTCGGAAGCAGATCACACCCTCTTTACACTCCAAAGTGACCAAGGTATGGTAGTCATCTTTGTGTATGTTGATGATCTTATCATCTCCGGGAACAACAAGGAAGGTATCTCTTCTATCAAAAATCATCTTAAAGTTGTTTTTGATATCAAAGGCCTTGGAGAACTAAAATACTTTCTAGGAATCGAAATCTGCCGGACTTCGGAAGGTTTATTTATGTCCCAACGAAAGTATACACTTGATCTTTTGAGTGAAACAGGAAAATTAGGGTGTAAAGCTGCCAAGACTCCACTTGAAGATGGGTATAAGGTTGCGAGAAAGGAGGAGAACAATGAGACACCTGTCAACGATGCAACCCAATATAGACGGCTAGTCGGGAAACTAATCTATTTGACTATCACAAGGCCGGATTTGTGTTTTGCTGTCAACCAAGTGAGCCAATACATGCAAAATCCCACCGAATACACTTGGAACATGGTGGAACGCATCCTTCGATATCTCAAAGGATCACCTGGTCAAGGCATTTGGATGGGACGCAATCACAACACCGAGATAATAGGATATTGTGATGCGGATTGGGCTGGAGATAGGAATGATAGAAGATCAACAACCGGCTATTGCACATTCATTGGAGGCAACATGGTAACTTGGAAAACCAAGAAACAAAAAGTGGTCTCTTGCTCAAGTGCCGAAGCGGAGTATCGGGCCATGAAGAAGCTAACCAATGAAGTGACATGGTTGAAAGCTCTCCTCAAAGATCTCGGCATTGAGCATCCAAATCCTATCACCATACACTATGATAATCAAGCCGCTATCCATATAGCGTCCAACTCGGTATTTCACGAGAGGATCAAGCATATTGAGGTGGATTGTCACAAAGTAAGGGAGAAAATTCGGGAAGGAGTTACCGTACCATGCTTCACAAGAAGTGAAGATCAATTGGCGGACATATTTACAAACACCGTGAGTCTCAAGGTATGTGACAGAATATACCCAAAGCTTGGACTCACGGACCTTACCCATCCTTGATCAAAGGTCCCCTCACTCACGGATTACACACTCTTTTTCCCTTAGATGAGTTTTGTCCCAAGTGGTTTTCTCTCTAAGGTTTTTAATGAGGTGTGAGTCGTGGGTCTTCCAAGATTAGTTATCCATGGTATGGATGCCTAATCTTGAGGGGGAGTATTGATCAAGACCTATCAAGGCCACTAAATCTCATATCGGGTCGAGAAAACAGATATTGGGTCAAGAAGTTATTTACCGCGGGTAAGGAACATGTCCGAGGAATCAGAAGCAGCGGTACGAAGAATCACGTACCGCGGGTAGTTCGTGGGTCCGAGAAAACTCGCAACTGGGAAGCCAACGGGAACCCGTGACAACTCTAAGTCTGAGGGGCGTCAAGACCAAGGGACTCCAAGACCGAGGGACGCTAAGACCGAGGACTCCAAGACCGAGGGACACTAAGACCGAGGGACTCCAAGACCGAGGAAGATAGCGACATGACCTTCCTCGGACCAAGGAACCCCAAGACCGAGGAAGATAGCGACATGACCTTCCTCGGACCAAGGAACCCCAAGACCGAGGAAGATAGTGACATGACCTTCCTCGGACCAAGGAATCCCAAGACCGAGGAAGATAGTGACATGACCTTCCTCGGACCAAGGAATCCCAAGACCGAGGAAGATAGTGACATGACCTTCCTCGGGATACACGATTCTCTTCCCTCCTCGGTAGCTCAACCCCGCAGAAAAGACCTAAAATATCTTGTACAAAGTATCTATATATAGATTGTAATAGCAACCTCAAAAATGTATGAAAATGGAGACATTTGATCCTTAAGAGTCTCGGCTATAATTTGCAATCATTCTCTCAATTATTCTCTCTTTTCTATCAAATTCTAACATCAATGCCTTGAATTTGCCTGTCAAAAAGTGCTTTGTACTTCTCAGCGACTTCCTTTTTGAATCTCTGTGGCAAAGGCAACTGTGGTTTGTAAGGAAGGGGAACAAACGACTTAACTGTTTCTTGTGGTGTTGGGTGCTTTTGAGCTTCAGATGGTGTCACTTGAGTATTTGACTCGAGTTGGAATTCAGGAGTGACATTTTCCGCTGAATGTGGTGAAATTTGGTTTACTCGGTTGTGGTTAACTGGCACTAGGGAGTCGAGTTGGATTTCTGGTAAGGACTTTTCAGCCTTATCGCTGATAAGGTCATCCTTCTTTTCTTGATCAATACTGTCCTCAGTATCTTTTGTACGTTATGCACGAATTAGTAACTCAAGTCCACTTCTAAGGGTGATTGCATTAGCGTGGTACTCCTTCAGATTCTGAACTACTTTACTTGGGAGTTGCCCGCTTGTTTTCATAGTTGAAAAAGAGGCTTGCTGATTCTCGACAAACTTTAGCCGTGAGTTTAGTGTTTCAAACTTACAATTGAAGTCATGATGTGATGCATCAATTTTGGAGTGTACTTCAGTGATTTTCTTTGTGAGTTATGTTGCAGTTGTTGTCTGACCTTTTTGTATTTGTTGCAGAATATCCATGACTTCTGGGGTCTGTTAAGGAAACGTTTGAGCTGGAGCTTCGTATCCTGGGGGAGCCGGCTTACTTGGTTGATAGCTTTGGGGGTATTGCTGCTTAGCGATGTATGGTTTAGGTTGGTTGTGTTGTTGCTTGGGTGGGTAGATTTGGTCTTGTGGGTTAGCAACGTTGGTGCTTCTGTAAGAGAGGTTATGATTCTGTTTATAGGTGTTGTAAGGTTTGTATCCATTGCCCTGGTTCTGAAAATAGCTGAGTTCTTCAATCTGTTCATCCTCCTCATACTCGAGTTCTTCTTGACATACCTGGTTGACAGGTTTCTGATGCACTGCTAGGTCTGTCAAGCTTTGCATTCAGTGCCTTTATTTCTTTTCTGCTTACGGGGTCTGAGTGTACCGTATCTCGCACAGTTTTGTCGTATTCTTTGTTGTATTGACCATCTGCTTGAGCTAAATTCTCTACTAGCTCCCAACCGTCTTCAACATCCTTGTTGGAAAAACTCCCATTGCTTGCTGTGTCAAGGAACATACGCAGCTTCGGATGAATGCCACGTTAGTGTGTGCTGAGTAGAGACTCTGTGGTAAAACCATGATGAGGGCATTGAGACTGGTAAGTTTTGAACCGCTCCCAAGCTTTAGAAAATGATTCGCCGTTCTTTTGTGCAAAGCTAGAAATTTCATTACGGAGTTTTGCAGTCCTTGACGTGGAGAAGTACTTTGTTAGAAAAGCTCTCTTACACTCATCCCATGAAGTGATTATGCATGTAGGTATGTGCTTTTCCCAGAGGCGTGCTTTGTCTCCCAATGAAAACGGAAAGAACCGAAGTTTCAAGGCATCCTCGCTGACGCCATTGATTTTAACCATGTCACAAAGTCTTTCAAATTCATCTAGATGGTCAAGGGGATCTTCAGCTGATAGCCCGTGAAACTTGTTGTTCTGAATCATGGAAATTGAACTACTTTTAATCTCAAAATTGTTGTTAGGTATAGCAGGAGGTACAATCCCATGTCGCAGTGTGTGTGTGCTAGGTGCATCACCATCCCCAATCGTTCGAGGCCTCCTCTGGTGAGGTCCCATTACAGGTATATCTTGGGGGAGATGCTGTGTGTTTGATCCGGTTGGGTGATCCATTGACATGATGTTGTCTAGATCAGAGTTGGTACAGTTTCTCTGCTTTTTCAACTGGCGTGGGAGTCTGTCGATACTGTCTTTAAAACTGAGAAGGTTATGACTGCCTTTAGAGCATGTATGCATGCAACAAGTAACCTCAACTCGAGTGGTAAGGTCAAGTTGAATAATAGAATTGCAAATTCCCATGAGACAGAACCAGAAGTGGGTGAGTAACGTGGAGCAAAAATAACTTGATCTCAGAAAGTCTAAAATTCTAAATGTAGCTAACAAAAACCCAGTTGGCAACGACGCCAATTTGATAACAAGATTTTTAATGTTTTTCAAATCCTATTATACAGATGTCGATGTAGTACAATATGTGTCAATCCAAGTGGGAATGTAACTAGCAATTAGAATGTGATAGACTACTCTAATTCAAGCCATGTCAATTCAGTGGTTTATTATCTATCGACCTAAGTGAGTAATATAGACAACGGGAACCGAAAGCAAAAGTGAAATGTAAACAACGGAACAAAGTGAAGTAGAAAATAACATCAGAACAAAGTGCAATAAGAGCACACAGAGTCCACTCTCGTGGTAAACAACCTTAGCAAAGGTATCAACCGACCTTATCATCATTTAACAACCTAGCTAGCGTGAAACAACAGTTTAAACGAGCCTAATAAACACCTTAGACAACTAATCCCTTAGGCTAAAAATGTAGATCTTTGAGATGGTTAAGTCAGACTCTTCAACGCACCCGTCGGGAGTTAAACGTCTAAAATCATGTTTCAATTGATCAGCAAGGAACAAGCATTAACAGCGCCGAAACAAAAGAGATGATATTATTCTACTCTTAAGCGACTTAGACGACTTTAAGGTCCACGCTAATCTAGTATGTTCCCTCAACAACCCCAAATTAACTACTCATACTTCATAGGTAAGATAACACTCAAGGTGGAAGACCTAATAATAAAATTCAGAAAGTAAACTGAGAATAAAAAAAAACTGAAACTAAATTCAAAAGATCATAAAACAAAAGTGGAGTTCTTGTTCTGGGATTACAACAATGAAAAACTCGAAGGGTTGTGAAACAATGTTCAAACGTGTTTTTCTTTGTAACCTTACGTGGGTATTTATACTCGTCCCCCTGTTTAACCTAAAAAGTAAAACGAAGAAAAGTTAAGAAAGATAGTTGACTCGACTTCGTGGGCCGAGTTGAGTCATTGGACCGTCAAAGATGTAGTGGGCTTGGCCCGTCAGAAGTAAAGTGGAATAGGCCCGTCAAAAGTGAATTTGACGCGGCACGTCAAGGGTGAAGTTGACTTGGCACGTCAAAGGTGAAGTCAACTTGACACGTCAAAGCTGAAGTTGACTTGGCACGTCGAAGGTGAAGTCCCACTGGGGAAGTTACCGCTGAGTGCCAATCCGAGTCCCACTGGGGAAGTTACCGCTGAGTGCCAATCTGAGTCCCACTGGGGAAGTTACCGCTGACTGCCAATCCGAGTCCCATTTCCTGAAAGTAACCCCAAATGCAATGCGTATGCTTTGCAAATGTAACATGCGCGTACAACCTATATATGAATCGAATATGACGTAAATGTAGCATATATGTATGAAAAGTGAACTAGAAATGGTTCCTAAAATATGTTAAAATGTGTGTATATCACATGTTCAGAATTTCAAACTTTAGAAGAAATTCTGACTTCCGTAATTAATAATGATGAAGTTTTGGAACCAGTTATATGTCATGAAGCAATCGTCGCGTCTAGAACTCTTCAAAAAATTTGGATACAGATCCAAAAGACAAAATCAGAAGTTTTAGAAGTAATACGGAAAATTAGATATGAGCTCCAACGAGATTCCAACTTCCAAAAAAGATAAACAACACTAGAATCATATTTTACTAAATTATCTTAAGAATTATTATTTATGCATAATATTTACAATTATTAATTTATGATATTATTGGGACTATATTTTTAGAGAGGAGTTTCAAAATAATTATTATCTTATTAATTTATTAATTTGATCAAATTTTACAATGACCCGACTTGGGACCAGAGAATTTTATTAATTTATAGAGGTTATTAATTTATTGAGTATTAATTTATGGAGGTTCTGATGTATATGCTACTCATATATGTTATTAAATAACATGGGTTTGAAACGCTAAACGATATTTCAAGAGTTTTGACCGGGCTCCCTCTAGTCTTTAGGTGTAACCGAACTTGGGGAGGAATAATACTATATCCGAGTTTGAACAAGTTAGGTTGTCAAAAACACATAGGTTTGAAAATAATTTTCAACATTTTGTATAGATCTCACTTGTATTCAATTTTAACTTGGCTTATCAATATAGATCCCTCAAAAATATCGAAACCACACAAAATTTAGGGCTCTTTAAGAAACTACATAAAGTTTGTATCTTAAACGCAGAGCTAGAGACAAAGAGAAGTCGAGAAAAATGGCTCAAGGCTGGTGATGAGAACACCAATTACTTTCACAGCAGTGTGAAAAGTAAAAAGGTTCGGAATAGAACCAATATGTTGATGGATGCCCAGTTTAAGAGAGCAATACACAAATGACACTTAAGGAGATATAGCAGCAACCTATTTGAGAGAGCTCTTTCGAAGCTCAAACCCACAAAACATGGAAGAACTCCTTGATGGTTTTAATCCCTGCGTAACAGACGCAATGAACGAGAGAATCAAGCAATGTTATCAATTACTGACGACAAATGCCCGAGAGTTGATGGATTTAGTGCCAAATTCTACCAACAATTCTGGAGATAACAGGACCGGATCTGGTGACAGCAATCACGAAATTCTTTGAGACAACCGAGTTTCCTACTGACTGGAATTTCACTCGGATATGTCTAATACCAAAAGTTCTGAATCCGACCAGAATGCTAGAATCGAGGCCGATAAGCCTATGCTTTGTCCATTATAAGATCATCTCGAAGATCCTATGCACTCGCCTAAAGAAGATTTTCCCACATATAATCTCTAAAACTCAGGGTGCATTTGTGGCTGTTCGATTAATTTCTGACAACATTCTTATCACCCATGAATTAGTTCACTCCCTTCTCACAAATACAAAGAACACAGCGGGTTTTATGGCAATAAAGACATATATTTCAAAGGCTTACGGTCGTGTAGAATGAGTTTTTATTATTATTACTTATCGTAAAATGGGTTTCAACAAGACGTAGACTAAATGGATTGTGTCTTGTGTTACCTCAGTTACATACACGGTATTACATAACGATATAGCTCATGATTTGATAAAACCGGAAAAAGGACTACGAGAGGGTGATCCATTACCATAGTTCCTCTTCGATCTATGTGTTGAAGCACTTGTTTGTATTTTGAACAAATCAAAAGTTGCAGGGAACCTGAACGGAATTAAGATAGCACCATCAAGTCCACCTATACACCATCTTCTATATTCCGACGATAGTTTGCTGCTATGTCCTGCTAACTTGGAGGAGAGTCGAAAGGTAAAGAGATGCTTACGAATATCTGAAGAAGCCTCAGGTCAAACTATATAAACTTCCTCAAATCTTTTGTGTTTTTTGGATCCAAGGTGAGCATAAGCACTAAGAACCAGATCAAAAAATACATGGGACTATTAAAGGAAAATGGAGAAGGCATGTATCTAGATCTACTGGAATGCTTCACAGGATCTAGAAGGAACCTTTTGAACTTCATACATGAAAAACTAAGATCTAGAATGCATGTGTGGTTTGCTAAGTCCCTATCAGAAGGCGGCAAAGAGACTTTGTTTAAAGTTGTAGCAACTTCTCTTCCAGTTTATGCTATGCAATGCTTTAAAGTACCCAAAGACACATGAAGGAAAATAACTTCAGCTATGGAGAGTATTGGTGGAGTAATGGCACTAACAAGAAGAAGATACCTTGGGTAGCTTGGAGTAACTTGTGTAAAAGTAAAGAAGAATGAGGATTAGGGTTTAAGGACAATGCCACTTTCAATCAAGTTCTGCTCTGTAAGCAAGCCTTGCGGCTACTAGATCGACCCAACACATTACTCAGCAAAGTGCTGAAAGGAAAGTATTTTCGTTCCACTCACTTCCTTAACAGTAGTATGGGGACAAGACCATCCTTTGGATGGCGTAGTATTCAATATGGCAAGGAACTCCTTCAACAAGGGGTGCTTAGAAAGATAAGGGGCGAATGTTCAATGCATATATAGACAAAAAGATAGATACCATATGACATGGCCCATATTAGAGAGGAAAACATGCGGGTATTGGACCTCTGGAACACTGAAACGGGCGAGTGAAATATAACTACACTTTAGAGTCTTTTCTGTGAACACGATGTGATGCTAATTTCAAACACCAAGCCTTTTCAGAACAGAGCTGACTCTTACAAGTGGAGTCTAACCACGAACGAAGTTTACACCACCAAAAGTGTCTACAAGCTAACAGAGATTTTAAATACAAACCATCATGCACTACCTCCAATTGAACGAAAACCTTGGTGTGATTTGTTGAAAACAAAACTTCACCAAAAATATGTCACTTTTTATGGACATATTTCCCCGAGGTTGAGTCAGACCAAAAGAATGCATAGTTGTGGATGTGCATATGAATCTATAAACCATGTCATTTTCAATTGTCAAGCAGCCAAGGCCGTCTGGGATTTATCTGGACTTCCGCAACATGAACATGGTTTCTCCATTACGTCGAATCTCTTGAATATACATAATTAGACAAATGGAACTTCTCAACGAAATGGTGAAAAGCATCACATTTACCTCTATGCAGACCGATCAATTTCTCTTTTGTAAGTTGTAATGCTAGACAGCTGAGGCAAATCAATGGTATAGTGAATAAAGCTGATGAAAATCTGATGAATCAATTTTGTTTGTTCTTTCAAAAAGAACTCGTTTATAGACAACATTAAGCCATAGATGAACCACTTTTCAAACAACCACCAATCTGAAAAGAGAGAATGTAAGAGTTCACTTACAGAAATCGAGAATCTAAATTGGTTATTGTTTTATAAAGATCGAATCTTGTAAAAGTAACTTGAGAAGAGGAGAGAATGAGAGAGATGGCTATACTTAGGTGAATGATGAGGGCCCTAAATCTATGGACTTTTTGGAACCCATTAAGGTGAATGCCTTTTGGGTCGAACAAGATTTAGTTGTTGGGATTATTGCTAAGTTTAGGAGAGACTGGAGTGGGTTTGTGAGAGCCACTAAGCTTGAAAAGGAATTTGATAATGCATGCAAGGAGAAAAGGTTCTGAAATGAAATGAGTTGATGTTCTCTAGGAATATAGAAACAAAATCACTAATTCATACATCATGAGCTAAGACAATAGTTCATAAGAACACAAAAAACTTTATGTTTTTGACGTAAGAGAAACGTAGGTTAACAATGCATTTTATAATAAAACAGGTAAACCATAGAACCTAATCATATATGTATAGAGATAATATCAAATTTTATTATTCCTATAACAAATCCTCCTTTCCGGAAGAACCTTGTCCTCAAGATTCATGTAAGATAAATGTTGTCTTTGAAAATATAATTGGTTTGGAGGGTGCTCTTTCCATTGAATATGAACGTTGCCTATGAAAATCTTAATCCTTTGTTGTGCTTCCCCTAACGTGACGGCTTCTATCGTATCCACGCCAACGTATATTCCAAAACAGGGTGACACCAAATAAAAAATTAAAGATTTTATTAAGATAGATAGATAAACGAAGCAATGCACGGAATGAGCAAAGGTTCGGAAACAAGTCGGTGTTCTCTAGGAACATAGAAACGGAATCACTCATGAGTTAGGACAATAGTTCATAAGAAAACAAATAATTTTAGATTTTTGACATAAAAAATGTAGGCTAATAATGCATTTTATAATAAAATAAGTAAACCCTAAAACCTAATTAGATAAGGAAAGAGATAATATCAAATTTCATTATTCCTATAACACTCTCCCAAGGAGGTAAAGCTAAGAGCATTTTCAGATATTTCGGAAGAAATAGAGCAGAGTAGAAACATTGTTTAGGAAGACCTTTCAAATACGATTGCTATGACAAACCAAAATTTGAACAAGGTACAATACAGTTACAACAAGATGGCAATGTCATTGTAGAGGGTCCTAGACGAGAAAAAACACTTGCATGAAGCCAGTGTCGGAGGAACGATTTGGACCACCCTAAGCGAATTAAAAAATTATGCCATTTTATTAAAAGTTAAAAATGATATAAAAACATATGTTAAAATTAGATAATACAACTTCATAAACTGTTTATAAAAAGAAAAAAAGTTAAAAAAAAATTATTGAAATACAGCTCTTTTTGCATTTTTTTTCTTGTAAAATCGGTCATTAAACTTGAATTGTCAAGTTTTTCAACCATAGCTGTCTCAATCGACAACAAAGCCCCATTCAATCTCTCTTGTGACATGGTAGACCGCAAATAATTTTTTATCAGTTGTGACTGATACCAGAATAGTCAATAATATGTGATAAGGAACTTTAGCGGTGGCGACTGATACCAGAATAGTCAATAATATGAGATAAGGAACTTTAGTGTTCTGATAACAATCCTCCATCTTTTTCAAAAAATCAAGCACTTCAATAGGCTTTTGAACTTCCATTGGTAAAGATTCTCGGAGAATCTTTAATTCCATAAACAAATCATCACCAACAATGTTTGAATGCGTACCATTCTTTACAGAAGCTTCCAAGTTCAAACATGATGCCTTCAAACTGTCCTCACTTGTAGCTAATAGTTTTTTAAAATCAAACCAAAACCCAAAAGTTTGTTCATACTTTTGGAATTGTTCAAACCTGGATTCCAGAGAAACTAGAACTTGATCCATGATTGTGTTGAAGTAATCAATCCTGAATTTCTCCTCCGGTGATAATAACACATTTTCATCAACAATCTTTGTCTCTTCATCATAATGTTTTTTTTCCTTTTAACAATACGCTTTTTTCACAGGAAATTCAGCTTTAATCTCCATATCAAATGCAATTTTCTTAGCCTTAGCCTTTGCTTCCTCACAACGTGTCTCCCGATATTTTTGAAAATATGACACAAGCCCTTTCAAGTGGTGAATAGCAGCATCTATTTCAATGTTTTCTGATTGCAGGCTCTTGCCTATTGTGTTGACAACAAAAAGAAGGTCATACCAAATAACCATACCATACAAGAACTCACAACCCGTAAACACAAAACAAATCTTGTAGGGCGCGATAAAGGGCCAAGTCTTGTCGGTTACTTCCACCTCCGGTCTTGTCGATTCTTGGTCCTCTTGGTCAGCTTCTAAACGGTCTTGGATGTCTTGGATCTCCTCTGGTCGTGCTGCTTGGTCTTGACTTGCGTTCTTGATCTTTCCCGCACTCCTCGAAGACGTCCTGATATCGATCTTGGAGCGTTCCGGGGAGGAAGCGATCTCTTCCTTGTTCAATATGTTAACTACATATTCTCCTAATTGGTCTCTCAGCTTGTGTGTCCTACCTCGAGTCATTGACCTGCCTAGTTCAACCGGCTTGATGCCTTCATCACTTTTTACGAAAACTTAAAGATAATGATCAATTGATAATTGATAATTTTGTTGAAGGAACTAAAAAAAGGGAGTTGAATTCTATAGGTTTAATTAAATTTTTTTCTAACATAAGATTTAACAATTATAAAGAAGTCCTCTAACAATTATTTTATCTAAAATAACCCAACTAATATTATTCTTACTTAAGAAAACCTACAAACTAAAGTTTATACATATTAATAGATATATATATATATATATAACTAAAAGTTTTTTAAGAAAATATATGCCCTAAAAAATGGCTGCCCCAAGCGGCTGCTTCACCCGCTTGCCCTCTAAGCCGGCTCTGCATGAAGCTTATGCAGAAGGTATTTACGAGACATGATACATTTACGACTCTTATAACATCTTTGGGTATCTGACTATTGTTATATATTTTCTTCTCATAAACAAAGAAGATGCAGCATAGGTCACTTCTCAATATCCAGAGGATCCTAGCTGAAAAAGAGAGGCTTAGTGATGAATTGGACCGTAAGATGAAGGATTTTCTGTCTCAGGCCAAAGTATTGGACAAACAGGTATGCATCATTTGACGTTTTCTGGCATTGGCTGAGTGATACTATGAACATATCACTACAGCTAGCCTCCAGTGAGCAGAAAAAGGCTGACGACAGTGTCTTGAGACTTATAGCAGAGCCTAAGGTATGTTTCATAGTACACTACATAAATTAACTATCAAGATGTTAACAGAAATGAGGGGAAAAGGCCTTCCCTTATTTGTGTCTGAGTTTGAAACTCTCTCTTTCATAATCTCTAGCGGCAAACAGAAGATGATTTCTTCAAGATCTTGAGCTCATTTATTTGATTGACCAATTAGCTCATCGCACTATGCAATCTCTAACACTACCGCATTTGGAGAATCTGAGACTGCAACTTCAGCTTCATATAGAGATTTCGAAATTCCACTTCAACAGCTCCAAAGCTACATACTAATTCCACTCTTTGGTATCTTATACATCAGATAAGTACCTTTTTGTATTTCAGAAATCAGATAAAAGTCAAAAAATATTAAAAAAATTAATATGGTCAGTTATCATATATTATTATTTTGAGAGCATATTTGAGTTAATTTTTACATGAATGCCATAGAAAACAAATCAAAGTACATATAACAAAAACTTTAAACACCAAAAAAATCAATAATAAATAAAATTTAGTATGGAAGATTTGATATTATTCAATGATATTACATTATTTTCCTCCCATCTCTTTATCATGATTTAACTATCTAAAATTGAGCCGAGGATATGTGGCCCAATGGTGTAGTCACTTTACAAATCCTCAAGGCACCAGGGATCGAACCCCCTATCTGCAGTAGTAGGAGATAATTTAAAAGCCAGTAGCCTAATTGACAAAAAAAAACTATCTAAAGTTGAATAATTAATCATATCATCCTTCCTTTTAAAACTAACTTTGTATATTCTATTATTCAAAATTTTACAAAACGAGTTCACGCGTTGTTGCGGACTATCTCAAAGAATCTCGACAAATAAATACAATACTAGAAAAAGTTTCAATAGAAAAATAAAACTAATTAAATATTATGATGTAATTTCCACATCTTTTTAATATGAGTATGCAAGGTAAACAGTACATGGTCTTTGTCAATTTATATACGTTTAATATTCATATTTTTCTCCTAGAATTATTGTTTCCGAATATATAGTTCTTGCTTCTAAAAACAAAATGTTTTCATCATCAACCAAGTTATATAAATATTCTTCATCAATAAAATCCTTATTAGAAGTTGTTAGTTTATGTTCAATCCTTATTTAATAATCTTAGGAATAATTTGATGTATCTTTAGAAAATTATTGAGAAGACACGTGCAAATTTATTATCAATTATGTGCTCTCTTCTTTTTCAAAATTGTGAGATTAATAAAGTTTTATTAAAAAGTTAAATATATGTAGTTTATTTTTATTTTTTCATTTAATTCTCCAAATGCTGCATGCCAAGTCATAAATGTAAAAGGTTTACATGCATACTTTATGGAAAAAAGAGTAATAATTAATTAGAGTTAATAATTATTTGGTTTTTTCAATTAATTATAATTTTGAACAAAAAAAATAAACAACACTCACCAAACCTTAAGGGCTAACGCACTAGTTGATGTTCATAAGTATCCTTTATTTTTGGTTTTCGTTCAGAACTCTCCTTCCTCTTCTCTTTGAACTTCTCGATTACAATTTGTCTTCGTTCTTTCTCTTTCCAATGGCTGAAAAACAAAATCAGTTGCAGTTAACACTTGCATCTACCAAGAAACAAGTGGAAATAAACGACTCAAAGAAGAAGAAGAAGAAGAAGAAGATTCCACAATCCTTACCTATGCCTTTAGATACACCTCCAAAAGATGATTCAGAAGATAATTCTGGAAGTGAAGCTGAAACAGATTCAACAACTGATGCAAAAACGTCTAAGGAGACTCCTGCAACTTTGTCGTTGGATAAGAAGAACAAGAAGCGTGAGACTGAAGGAAACACTACTTCAATGGCTGAAGACGATGTCAAACGAGCAAAAACAAACATTGGAGCATCTTCAACCAAAGCCAAGATGTTTGAGAGAATCTGGTCTGAAGAAGATGTGATTCTTCTTTTGGAAGGTAAGATAAGTTTGGGAAAAAATGCTTCTGACAATGAGTTTTATGATTTCGTCAAAGATTCGTTGAGTGATAAAAATCCAGTTCAGATTAAAACCAAACTTACAAACTTGAAAAAGAGGTTTAAAGGATGTGATGAATCTTCATTTTCTAAGAGTCATGACAAAAAGTGTTGCGAGTTAGCTAAGAAGATTTGGGCAATTGATCGATCGGTTGTGAAGAAATCTACAAGAAGAAAGAGTAAAGTTGAAGAAGCTATTGATATGTGGTTTGAAAAATCTTATCTTGTGAAAGGATTAGAAACTGTGGGTTTGTTGAGTGCAAATACAGTCAAAGAAAAGTGGCAAAAGGTTTCATTCAAGACGAAGAAAATGGTTCACGAAAGGGCAAAACTGGTTCAAGTAAAAGAATCTGAATGTTCCAATGACAAGATTCGTCTCTTCAATGATTTAAGCTCTATCTTTTCGGATCAGCAGAAGTAGACTATTTATCTGTTTCTTTTGTTTCTTATGTTGCTTTCAGACTCTTTTGGTTTCGTGGTTCTCGGATTATTCTTTACGGCTTTATGAATCTTTTGGATTATTATTGTCTGAACAACTACATTCCTCTGTCATAAGAGAGATAGCAAATGATAGAATCGTGTAGAAGAACTTGATTCGTTATGGACTGAGAAAAAGGAACAGATTTTGCATTGGCTGATTCTACAGAGCCAAGCCCTTTGTGTACAGACTCGCCTTTTTAAGCTTCGACCTAAGTAAAATGATAGAGAATCCTTGAGGTAAACTCTATTTTCTTATTTCAATGGAAGAACCAAATTGTTTTTAGATTCACAATATGCCAAAAGATGCAGAATCACATTTCGATTCTGCTCTTATATATGGAAGACTTAAAAATGAAAACGACTAACAGACTTAACTAACTCAATCTCGAGCCACAGCTTCGTCTTCTTGCATCCTTTGCCACGTCACTCTTACGCCTACCTTAATAACAGAGGCTCAGATTCCTTGTTCACTTTCTCTGGATTAGCCTCTGTTACTTTTAACTTCTTCCTTCTCACATAAATCTTTCATGGCATATCAATACCCCCCTCAAAAAAACTTAAGCTTGTCCCAAGCATAAAGTCAGGGAGTTGCCTATGGATATCGGAACCCAACTGCAATGATTCTTCATGAGAGGGAAGATCCTTCCAAGATATCAACACTTCCAATTCACAATTTGCCGCATAACGGGTACTTTTCAGAGAGCCGAGGCAAAGCAACGAAGATACATTTCTAAACACCTATTGACCACCTCTGTCCGACAATCCAATTCCAGATGATAGGCTGTGGAAAATTTCAACTTGGTGGCTGCCAAACGATGGCATTCCCTCCAAAATGCACTCAGAAACACCTTATCTCTATTCGACACCAAGGATTCCGGAAAACCATGAAGCCTCACAATTTTTTGATGAAAAGGTGAGTCACCTGTTGCAGAAAAGGGTGCTTCAAAGTTAAAAAATGAGAGAAATTGTTAAGCTGATCCACCACCACCATAATGACCTTAGCTCCAGTTGACAAGGGAAGACCTTTGATAAAATCCATCGATAAATGGGACAAAATCTGCTCAGGGATTGGTAGATGTTGTAATAATCCCGCTGGCTGCAGTGCGCTGTTCTTGTGAGTTTGACATACATTATATTGAGCAACATACGGCTGAATATCCGCCATCATGTTTCTCCACTGAAACTAAGATTGAATCCTTTTCCATCTTTGAAACACACCAGAATGGCCCCCCTGAAGGCTGTCATGGAACTCAGCTAAAATCAAAGGAATGAATTTTGAATCTTTAGGAATACACAGAGGTCCTTTGAAAAATACTCTGTTATTCGAAATCGAGTAATGTTTCATTTGTCCATCCCCCTCATTGATCTTATGCAATAAGGTTTGAATTTCCAAGCTTGCCTCTATTTCCTTGTATAGGTCTTGGGCCTGCAAATCCATAGATAAGGTCAGTGCCACCAAAGACGAGTTCACATCCGTAAGCAGACTCAAATAACAGTGAGATAAGCCATATGCTGCCTTGTTCTTCATTCCTGGCTTCTACTCAATCTTAAAGTCATACACCAACAACTTACCAACCACTTTTGGTAGTCCATAGACACTTCCCTCTGTTCTAACAAGAATTTTAGGCTTTTCCAAATCATTTCTTACAGTAAACTTCTGTCCAAACAAGTAGTGCTTCCACTTTATAATAGACAAAACAATAGCCGTCAATTCTCTTTCATAAATGGACTTGCTTTGTTCATGTTCAGTCAATACAAAACTAAAAAATGCAATGGGATTATTTCCCTGCATCAAGACCGCTCCCAAACCTGCCGCAAAAGCATCAACTTCAATAATGAACATGGATGTAAAATCCGGAAAAATCAACACTAGAGCTGTTTGCATAGCTATTTTTCAAGTTTCAAATGTTTGGTGAGTTGCTTGAGACCAACAACTGATCTTTCTTCAACAATGTTGTGAGAGGCTTAGCAATGATACCATAATACCGTACAAAACGTCTATAATAACCTGTCAATCCCAAAAACCCACGCAACTGGTTAATAGTCACAAGCACAGGCCAATTTCAAATCGCCATGGTCTTAGATGGGTCGGTTGACACTCCCTCTTTAGAAATAATTTGACCTAAATAGTCAATCAGGTGTTGAAAGAACAAGCATTTCTTATGGTTGGCAAATAGCTGGTTATCTTGAAACACTTGAAACACAACTTGCAAATGGTGCACATGATCATGCATCGAAGAACTGAACACCAAAATGTCTTTAAAAATACCAACATAAAATTCTTTAAGAACGGTTTAAACAAGGCGCTCATGAGACTCTGAAACGTCGTCGAAGCATTAGTGAGCCCAAATAACATTACCAAAAACTCAAAATGTCCATCAAACGTTCTAAATGTTGTTTTAGCAATATCCTCTTCCTTCATTCTTATTTGGTGATAACCTGCACATAAATTCAACTTGGAAAAAATGCAAGCACCAGCTAATCCATCAAGTAACTGATCAATAACAGGAATAAGAAACTTATATGGCACATTCACTCTGTTTAATGTCCTGAAATCAGCACAAAAACTCCAGCTCGCATCCTTCTTCTTAACCAACAGAACATGACTCGAAAACGGGCTATGGCTTTCGCGAATAATTCCTGATTTCAACATCTGAGCTACCATTGTCTCCATGATCGCTTTCTTGGCATGTGGATATCTATTTGGACACACACTAACCGGTTTAGTATTAGGCAACATAGTAATGGAGTGTTCATAACCTCGAATTGGTGGAAGCTCTTTTGGTTCCACAAACACTCCCACAAAACGAGTAAGCACTCGTTGTAGACATGTATGAGGAGCTGATAATGTCTCTAGAACAGACTGCTTATGTTCTGTCAATAACTCAAAAAAAATGTGTAACACTCTTGCTGGAGTCACAATGGCTCGAAGAGTTGGATCACCCCACGAGAGTAATACGCTTACCGTGATACATGAATGACATTTCATGAGCCTTCCAATCAACCTCACACTTTTCCAAGGTTCTTAACCATTTAATTCCCAAAATGACATAAACATTACCTAACTCCAATGTAATGAAGTTAGCCTAAAAGTGTAGTGACGAAATCCCAAATTTAACATCATGACAAACCTCCAGCACAAGCATACCCGTCCCTAACAAAACATTACCACTTGCTTTGGTAGCCTGTAACTTGCACCTTATAATCACCGGTGGTGCTATAAAATTGTGTGTGGCTCCACTATCCAGCATGATTACCAAGTCTGTCTTCGCAATACACCCCAACACCTTAGTCGTTGTTAAAGAATTTTCCCCACAAAACGCCTAAAAAGATAATTCCGCACACGAAGGCTGCAGCAAAATCTCTTCCTTCTCATCATCGCAGTGATCATTATTGTTTACCCTGAATTATGTACTCCCACAACCAACATCACTTGCATCTCCTTCAGCACACACTTATGACCCGAAAAATATGGAGCATCACACTAGAAACATAGCTTCTTCTTTCGTTTATCCTCATCCTCAGCTGGTTATAAATTGCCCCTACCACCTTCTCGCAGTACCACTCGGCTTAGTCACCGAGTTTGAATCTGTTGATTCTCTTGTAGAAGGACTAGAAACAACCAACACTTTTCTCTTCCACCCCGAAGTGTAGGCAGTGATCTGCTTAGTCTTGAACGAAGCCGACTCCACTAGTGCACCATTATTCAACTCAGTCGCAATAGCACCTTCTACCATTCTCGATCACAGTTGGTTCGAGCTCCAACACCATTTCAATCATTTCATCCAAGATTCTTGGTTTCATTAGCTTTAGCAGAACCTTAATTTGCGGTTTCAACACTTTTCTAAACACTGAAATATGACTCTTCTCGGATATATCATCCAACTGAGAAGACAAATCCCTGAAACTCGAACACATAATCATCAATAGATCCCAGCTGATTCAACTCATGAAATCGATCATGAGGAGACAAATGACAAGCTATATTGAATCTTGCTAATAATTTGTCTCTAAAACCTTCACAATTGGCGGACGCGCTTCGTCGTTAGCAACTTCGCCGAGTAAAGGCAGATCCAACTTGCCCTCAAGATGAAATGTGTTGCCTTACCAATCTTTTACAACATTTCGTAAGGTTCACCATAAAAAGTTGCCAAGGAACAGAATTTGCAGAGGACATAATCCAAAGAGCTGAGCCATTGAATTCCCAATATCAAATCAGGTTCACCAAGCTCCAAGCAAGCAAAGTCTGTTTGGTGTTAGATTGATTTTAACATGAACCCTATATTGTTTAAGCAACATGATTAATTACATGAGAGAACTATGATGGAGGGTTAGCGGAGTACCTCCAACCATTGTAGTCGAGATTGTCCATATGAACGGTTTCCTGAAGTCCTGAACTTTTAGTTTAGGAGATTTATGTTTCTCTTCCCTTGCCTATGAACAATACTATTATGTGTTGTGTTTCTATTAAGTATGTCTTTATGATGGACTAAAGGCACATATTTATAGGTGGAGAGAGGACCTAATTCCTCTTTAGGGTTTCCTTAAGATTTAATCTCAACCGTCCATCAAAGTAGAGATAGATTAGGAAAAACTCCTTAATTACCAATTTAATTGGATTCCAAATATATTAAGGAATATCAATATTCCAATAGAAAACGGATAACTATGAGACCATATAATAGAGAAAGGAAATATTCCTTACAATCTCCCACTTGGTCGTTAGTACTATCCATTAATGTTTTCTCTTAGGAATCATAAGGCCGGCATAATATGCTATAACTTAATTTCTTTCATTTGGTCATCATTAGTGTCTTGGCTAATCTAGTTTTCAATGAGAGTCATGGTGGTTGCACATCATTCTGCAACATGATCCCTTCCATGTACTACTGCATTGACCACCTTCATAGCTAGACCATAACTTAAGTAGGAGTTATCATAATGGTCCCTTTAATGTCTGTAAATAAAGACTCATTCTGTTATCATAAATCTAACAACAATAATGTAAGTGCACATTGGAAACAAAATATAAAAGATGTAAAAGTCATTTAAGAGCTCAAATAAATGTCAAATAAGGCCAACAAAACAGACAACATAATTAGGAACTATCCTCAAGACCCATACTTTCAGCATGCTTATTGAAAGTCTTAGGAGGTAGTGCTTTCGTAAATATGTCTGCAACCATAACATCAGTGCCTATGTGTTCAATGACAAACTTTCCTCTTTTAACATCTTGATTGAGAGATAGATATTTAAGGTCCATGTGTTTGGCTCCTTTAGATATCTTATCATGCTTAGAGAAGAAGATTGTGGCTTGATTATCACAGTAAAGAGTTAGAGGCTTGTCAACAAAGCTTAATGGCCCAAACTCACAGACAAAATTCTGCAACCATGTTCCTTGAATATAAGCCTCATAACATGCCATGTACTCAGCCTCCATAGTGGATGTGTAGAGCAGCTCCGACTTCTATCTTTTCCATGAGATGGCACCCCCCAGAAAGGAGATACACATAGCCAAGAGTGCAGTGTCTAGTATCATGACATCCACCAAAATCTGAGTGAGAAAAAGCAACCATCTGTGGATGTGTCAAAAATTTCTTTGCAGCTTGCCAATGAGTGAGTCCTGGGATACTCTGAAATCTACCCAAAATGCCAATTGCATGGCTAATATCAGGTCTTGTACAGACATGTGCATACATCAAACTTCCCACCAAAGATGCATAAGGATATTTTTTCATTTCTTGACGTTCCATTTCATTCTGCGGACATTGCTTAAGATCAAGCTTGTCACCTTTCTGCATAAGAACAATGCTAGGAGAACATGTTGGCCTGCCAAATCTCTCAAGAACTTTATCGATATATGCTTTCTGAGACAATCCTAAAATTCCAAGTGATTTATCACAGAATATTTCAATTCCTATCACATAGGATGCCTCACCCATATCTTTCATTTCGAATTTATATGAGAGATAACTCTTATTCTCATGTAATATACCAAGATCACTGCTGGCCAATAAAATATCATCAACATACGAGACCAAAAATATGAACTCACTCCCACTGATCTTGAGGTAAATACATGGATCAACAATGTTTCTTTGAAACCGAATTCTGTAATGATTTCATCAAACTTTAATTACCATTGCCTCGAAGCTTGTTTCAGTCCATATATTGATTTTTTAAGTGTGGAGACCGTGTCTTCCTGACCTTTGATTATGAAGCCTTCAGGTTGACGCATGTAGACTTCTTCTTCTAAGTCTCCATTAAGAAAGACAGTTTTCACATCCATTTGATGTAACTCGAGATCATGCTCAGCTACTAATGCCATGATAATTCTGAAAGAGTCTTTCCTTGACACAGGGGAAAAAGTCTCATTATAATTGATACCTTCTTTCTGATTAAAACCCTTGGCTACAAGTCTAGCTTTATGTCATTCAATATTGCCATCACAGTCAAGTTTGGTCTTAAAAATCCACTTACACCCAACTCGTTTGTGTCCTTCAGGCAATGAAACAACATCAAAGACTTCATTCTTAGCCATCGAATTTATTTCATCCTTCATGGCATCAATCCACTTATCAGAATTAACATCCTTAAGGGCTTGTGAATAGGAAGTCGGATCTTTAATGTTCAATTCTCCAGATTCTACTTGATAAAGCACATAGTCATCAGAAATAGCAGATTTTCTCTCACGAGTAGATCTTCTTAATGTCGGTTTCTCTTGTGTTGTAAGTGTGTTATCATTATTGGCGATGTTTTCTTCATGGAGTGCATGATCATTCATTGGATTTTCCTCATTGTTTAACGGTTCAGCAACAGGAAGATTTCCAGTAACATTCGGAATTGAGGGTAAAGGGATACGAACCCTAATTTCATGAATGACCACATCTTGGACTTTATCACTCCCACTAATCTCGCCATTCTCATAGAATCTAGCATTACCGGTTTCCACTATTCTTGTACTGTTGGTTGGGCAGTAAAATCTATATCCTTTGGACTTCTCAGGGTAACCAATAAAGAAACCACTGATCGTTCGGAAATCCAATTTCTTTTCATGTGGGTTATATATTCTTGCTTCAGCTGGACATCCCCAAATTTGGAGGTGTGACAGACTAGGTTTCCAACCTTTCCACAGTTCAAAAGGAGTCTTTGGAACTGCTTTGCTAGGAACTCTATTCAAGATATAGACTGCTGTACGTAATGCATCCATCCACAAGGATATAGGTAAGTTAGCATGACTCATCATGGATCTAACCATTCCCATATAAGTACGATTACGCCTTTCAGCTACACCATTTTGCCATGGAGAACCAGGCGTTGTGTACTGAACAACAATTCCTAATTTTTGAAGAAGTTTGGCAAAAGGTCTAGGACGTTGTCCTGTTTCATCATATCTGCCATAAAATTCACCAGCTATCTTAGTGTGTTTATTTGCTTTCCCTTAATGCAATCAATACACTCTTTATGGTTAGTAAAATCAAGATTCGGAAGTACTCCATCTTTTACCAACCTTTTGATTCTTTCACTGGAAATATGTCTCAGTCTTTATGCCACAAGAAATATGAATTTTTAGTACATGTCTTGCGTTTAATTTCTTTATTACCATGTAGAGTGAGATGTGTTTCAGAAGGTTGATCAGCCAAAATTAACATATAAAGACCATCAACTAATTTTCCAAAACCAATTCGATTAGAGTTTAGAAATAAATTGAAACAACCATCTCCTTGAGTTGAATTAAAACCAGATAAATCAAGTTTTCTTAATGAAACTAGTTGCGGGAAATAGATGGAACATAAAGAGTTTGAAATAAATCCAAACAAAATCCACTATCTAAAATGAGACGATAAGTGTCAATAGCTTCAACAAGCGCTTTTTCTCGGTTCCCCATAAATAGGTAGTTTTCACTTGGATTTATAGTTTGGGTCGTAAGGAATGCCTGCAAGAAATTAGATACATGTACGTTAGCACCATTATCAATCCACCAAGTGTTAGAAGAAACATGAGTAAGATTAGTTTCAAAAAAGCTTACGGAACTCATAGGGTTACCTTTCTTTTCGAACCATTCTTTTCTTTTAGAGCAATCTTTCTAAAAGTGTCCAGACTTCTTACAGAATTTGCATCTATCATCTTTCTTTGCCTTTTTCTTCTCATGATCTTGATTGGAATCATTATTCTTGGATGGTGCTCTTTTATGGCCTACTTGATGCATGTTTCCAGCTTTAGGTCCAACTCCTTGGACATAATGGGAAACTTTTATACCTTCACGGGCAAGTCTAGACTCCTCCTGTACCAGTCTATTACCCAGATCAGATGTCCACTTGTCATTAAGGGAGTTGTAATTGATCTAGAATGGCCCATACTAAGGAGGTAAAGGGTTTAGCAAAAATTGGACAAAATATTGATCATCCACACTCATTCCTATACTCTTTAACTTAGCCGCAAGGTTGGTCATTTCAATGCAATCTTCACGCATAGACCTTGTGCAATTATGCTTCATAGTTGTAAGATCTGCCATAAGTTTCTCAGCTAGGGATTTGTCTATAGTCTTAAACTTTTCTTCTAAAGCATTAAGATAAGTCCTAGCATTATCATTAGGTGGTAGGGAAGACTTTATGTTGGGAGCAATTGTCATCCTTAAGAACATAATGCTCAATATGTTTGATTTCTCCCAAGCTTGATGGAGGGCATAATCTTCATCAGTACTTGCATCAGTTATTGGATTTGGTTTCTCTTCACGAAATTCCAAATCCAAGTCAAGTACTCCTAATGTAAACTCAATTTTCTCTTTCCATTCTGAGAAGTTGGTTCCACTAAAGATTGGAACACCATAGACCATAGATGACAAGTTTTCAGGAAAAGATGCTACAATTTTTTAGAGATATAACAAGCTTTTAATTAGACTTCAAAACATTATCAACACACAAATTTCAATTATCGAATAAATATGACAAAAAAAAAATCATGATGCTCTTGTGGGATTCATCATAATCTCATTATAATCATACTATTCATAAAACATTATTGAATATTTTATTAATTAAACTAAGTTATCTTTAGATATTCTTAGTCTACACATATACATACTCCACAAGTTTATTGATCATATCTACTGTTTATAGTCTACCTGTGGGTAACTAATTTTCACAAAGATATATCAAACAATAGTTTTCATATGCAAATCATTCTAAGGTAAGGTCATTGTGGTGATATCCAAAACCTAATAATGCACTTTTGTTGAAAACCAGTTTCATGTACGAATTATGCACAGATCATTTTATTCACTGATTTCTATACAATTATGCACAGAACGATTTTGTACGAATTATGTACAAAACACGATTCTAATTGGGTACAAACTTTTATCTGCGAGAAGCTTAATTCACAGAGACTCGAATCGTGCACGAACTCTTATATGCGAAAAACTTAAATCGCACGAATCGTGCACGCCCAGATTTTGCACGAAAATTCAGAAAAACCCTAATTTTGCACAAACGTTAAGAAAAACCCTAATTTTTAACCAACATATTTTTCACATATTTTAAGAAAAAAAAACCCTAATTTTGCACGGGCGGATTTTTTTTTTTTAGAGATTCATATATTCAAATAACTTTAATTTGTTCAGAAATATAATTCTATCATACTTAATGAACTAATTAGATGCTTAAAACCATGCTCTGATACCACATGTTAGATTGATTTTAACATGAATCCTAGATCGTTAAAGCAACATGATAAATTACATG
Source organism: Lepidium sativum (assembly GCA_023374145.1). Taxonomy (NCBI): domain Eukaryota; kingdom Viridiplantae; phylum Streptophyta; class Magnoliopsida; order Brassicales; family Brassicaceae; genus Lepidium; species Lepidium sativum. The sequence goes on along the minus strand of JAKUCM010000329.1, from coordinate 2,958 downwards.
AGAGAACTATGATTGAGGGTTAGCGGAGTACCTCCAACCATTGTAGTCGAGATTGTCTTGATGAACGGTTTCCTAAAATCCTGAACTTTTAGTTTAGGAGATTTAGGTTTCTCTTCTCTTGCCTATGAACAATACTATTATGTGTTGTGTTTCTGTTAAGCATGCATTTATGATGGACTAAAGGCACATATTTATAGGTGGAAAGAGGACCTAATTCCTCTTTAGGGTTTTCTTAAGATTTAATCTCAACCGTCCATCAAAGTAGAGATAGATTAGGAAAAACTCCTTAATTACCAATTTAATTGGATTCCAAATATATTAAGGAATATCAATATTCCAATAGAAAACGGATAACTATGAGACCATATAATAGAGAAAGAAAATATTTCTTACATTTGGATGTCAGCCTGTCTGGAGAGGTGAAATTATTAGTTTTGTAGCAGAAAAACAAGCCAGACCAAGCAAGTAATTTGAAGCTAATGTCATGGACTCAATATTAATCAAGTGAGGGAGTTGAGCAGCAAGGGATTCAAACTGATAAACATAAGCTACTGTCTCTAGCTGGTGACGACAGAAGACAAATGATCTTGGAACGTTTTTGGTCTAGCTTGTTGTCCAGTATCAAATGTCATCAGCGGTGAGTCATCGACATGAGCATCCAGAAGTTCCACATACTGTCCATCAATTACTGTTATAACTTGTACATTTAAAGCAAACTCCTTTTCGACGGCGTTCTGCATATTCAACATCTCAAAGATGCAATTGACCAGTTGGAGTAGATGAGGGAGCTGACGAAGAAGCTTGAGATCCCACTGAAGAAGAAGCTCCCCCAGAAGGTGTTGTTGGAAGATTGGCAGTAGAAGCCGATCTAGTTTGCCATTGAGTATGTGAAGTTGTTGGTCGTGAAGATGGTAGAGATTGGAAGTATTTGGTGGTTCAATTGCAGAAGCACCAACTCTGCAGACAGCATGTGGTTCCAATCTAATAACTGCTTGTATTGAGGATCAAGAATCAAGAGGACTCTAGGCCAAGACCATGTTTCAAGCCACTGATGAATTCTGCAGTGATTCATCAGGTAAGAAAGTTAACAGAGCCGCTAAATCTTCAAACTCGTGTACAAATTCAGCCACCTAGCCCGTTTGTTTAAAAGAGTATAGACGAGCACTGGGTTTTCCTTGAACATCTACTCTAAACCTTGCTATTAACTGCACTTTAAGATCCTGCCAAGACACAAAAACTGTGCGAGTAGTTTCATAGTTGGAACAAAGATAAAGCATCCAGTTGCAAACTGATAGAAACCAGATTTAGCTTTTCAGCTTCAGTATATTGTCCCAGCAACCAAAAGCGTTCCACAAGAGCAATCCATCCAAATACCTTAGACCCATGAAAAAGTGGCATCTCTACTTTATGAGAAGCTTATCACGAAACTGTTGTGATTGATGTGGTGATTGGAAGTCAGAAACTGAGAATCTTGGAACATGTGTTGTTGAAGGAGAGGATTTGTGAATGGCCGTTGTTGATAAGGCAAATAAGGATTCCAAAACTATGAATTTTGTGGTGTTTGATGTTGAATTGGTGGAGTGAAGAACATCTAATGTGATGTAAAAAAGACAGGAGGAGGATTATTTGTCTTTGAATTCGAGAATTTTTTAATGAGAGGATTCGGAACAAGGAGCCGTAAGAGAAAGATTAGAGTGAATGGTCGGGGGACTCGTGGATTGAGGTGGGTAATGCTGAAACTGAGCCTCTGACGGAGGAATTGATGTTGGAGGTGACGACGATGTCGACTTCTGAGGGATCGTGAAACCTGGAGGACCATCAGTGAGTCGAGATGAGGAAGCTTGAACAGAGGCTGCGAATGAAATCGTAATCGTCTTTGCTGTTATTGTTTCACCGGGATCATAAATCTTTGATCGATTCTCCAAAGATAGAGATCGAAGATACGTTTCCAAAGAAGAAAGTTGGGATTTGAGAGATGTATTCATAGTTTGAATACCAGATTCCACACTATGTGATGAAATCTGGTAAAAAACGGACACATGTACTTGTGATAGGTTCGTTGTTATGTTTATTATTTTGTTGTCTCCAAGCATATGTGTCTTATGTGTGTGATACTCTAAAAAATATCAGACACATAATCCCACTATTTTCTTATTTTTTAATTTATTTTAATTATATAAAACTATTATCATCTCACCATTAAACATGTTTTGCTTCTCTCTCTAACCTTCTCTAAATTCTTTCCTCTTTTCACTACCAGCTTTATGGGATCAATGGCTTAACAACTCCTTATTGAAAACTACTTCTCTTTTTAGCAGATTAAGATAAAATAAACTCCTTATGGAATATGGTATTTTACTTTAGTACCCTTTGTTTTGCTGGAAATTACATAGCCCAACCCATATATCCACCCAAAATGCAACCCCAACAGATTAACCCACAAATTAAATTGTGGTTTAATCTAAATTAGATTTTTTGTAGGTTATCGAAACTTTTTAGTTATACAGTTATACTATATAACAAAAATCAAAAGCAAAGCAATTTTTACACCAATAAGAATTCCAAGTTATACATACTCACGATTTTATTTATCCACACTAAATCATCCTCACGCAACACCAAATAATACTCATATAACACTAAATAGTTCTCACATAACATCATCTTCTTCCTCACGTAATACATAGAAAACAAACAACTAATAATTACAAGCTATACACAAAACATATCTCACTTAACACCATTTTCTTCCTCATGTAATCCATACAAAACAATCAGCTGTATCTTTTCCAACCAAATCATCCTCACCTCTTTCACTTCAATATCCCTTTCACTTGAGAAGATTCGCGTTTCGTGATGAAGAAAATGGAAAATTCGTCTCTTTCACTTTGCAGATATGTGATGAGTTGAAGAAGAATGGAGCTTTCATCTCTTTCACTTTATTGATATCTCTCTCTC
>JAKUCM010000328.1:0-31503 GCA_023374145.1 Lepidium sativum | reverse complement strand
GGCTAAAAACTCTTATGGCAAAAGTTGTGCATCAAATCCAAATTCTATTATTTAAAAGAAAAAATCATCGCAATATAATTTTGACATTTCCACTATATTATAACACAAAGTTGCTAACAATTTTTTTTTTCCTTTGGCTAAATCACAAAAAATATCATTGGCTGCTATACTCCAAAATTATCGTGAATGTAGTCTAACGAGCCGGTTGTATGATTGGTGGAACCAGATATCTTAAACCTATACAACAAAACTTATCAGATCATCAAGATTAGGTAAAACTTGCTTACTACTATATTCCTGCAAGGAAAGTCACCATCTGAGTGCATTCATGGACTGATAAAGAACAACGTATGGCCTCGGCAGAGAGATATTTAGGTATGTGGACGAATCTCTAATTTGATCATAATTACTATGCCTTCACGACATATAGATATGAGTAAATGGGGATGTTTTTGAACTATTCTGAACCTACACAAACGCCATGGTATTATTGTCTTCAGTTTAAACAGCTCCTTTTATGTCTTTCATACAGCGAAAACATAGATAATACTTACGCATCCGAAAAAGTTGATGATAATTATATATAAAGAAATTTGTAAAAGAATCTATATATAAGTTTTCTGTCAAAAATAGAAACTTATATATAATTATGTTTAATAACTTCAATGAAAATAAAATAACCAATTTTTAAGTGTTTATAATTATGCTTAGTAACTTCTATAAAAAGAATAACCAATTTTTAAATGGTTACTCAGTGAAAAGACACAACTCACAAGTTAAGAAAAACTAATGGTACAAATTATTTTGTTTTATATTTGATAAAATAACTAATGAAAATAAGTGTCTTTTCAAATGAAATTAAATTATTATTATTATAAATTCCATAAAGAAAACTAATTTCTAAAGTGGTTATTTAGTGAAAAGACACAATTATCAAGTTAAAACAGAACTAATGATTCAAAAAAAAAAATTCATTTGTATGAAATATAACGAATGAAAATATGTGTCTTTTTTTGTCCATATTGGACCACAACTGGTCTGCCCAGTAGTCAAATTTTTATATAATATAGGCAGCAAGACTTAATCTCTGGTTATGCAAATGCAACTGTTTTTAATGAATTTACCTCATGCAACTTGATTAAAGACCATCTGCATAAAAATATGTGTGTTTTCTAATAAAACATGATATAGAATAAAAATATTAAAAATTTTGAAATAACAGTCACTTATTATAATTCTATAACAATATTTGTTAACAAATTATTAAATTAAATAATAATTAGTGTTAATACAAATATTTGATCGACAATTGTCATTGACAAAACTTTTATATTAAAATTAAGATGTACATCAAAAATTTTAATTATATAATACAAAAATGAACACAATTTTACATTCCAGAATTTGGACATCATATATAACTATTTATGTCTCTAATAAAATTTGTGATTTAGTTTAGGTTTTGGTTTACTGTATTATATTTATATTATTTTATAAAATTTATCACTTTAAAAGAAAAAAACATAATTCAATAAGACATCTTACGGTTATGTTTGGTTATTCATAATTTATGCTCTTTAGATATGTCTTTTAAATGTAATTATCTATTTATGAAAATGTTATGTATACAACTATATCTTTTACTGATATTATTTACTTTGAAAACTATAATTTAAAGTTGTGTCTTTCCATTAAATTTTTATGAATAGATATATTTCCATGTGATCACATTTTTTGAGTTTTGATGAATCCATTTTAATTAAATTCTAGCAAATGTTGTCATTCTATGGTTTCTAAATTATTTTATAGAATTCATCACTTTAAAACAAGTGAAATACTTGTAATTATTAATTTAACCAAACTTATTTGTATTATGCAGAATCTTTAAAATATGTACTTTTGAAAAAAAAAAACAAAATTCAACGATTATGTCTTTTTATTGTAATTTCTTCTTATATGGTTATGTCTTTATACCCTAACTTTACACTTATAAAAAACCTTTGAAGATTGTGTTTTTTTTACTCCAACTTCTCACTAATGAAAAATAGATTTTACATGTTTATATTTTTATTACAACTTTGCGCAATTAGATATGTGAAGTGTATTAAATGTTTCTAATAAAAAATTGTGACTGAATGAATGGACAAACAGTAATGAATAATTGTGTTTTAATAGAGATCAATAAAAATATATGAACGTTAGTTAGTGCACTAATAAATGTAATTATTGATGTAAAAGTTCAACTATTCATATAAAATTATAACTATTTTTTTTTGTCAACACTGTACTACAATTGACCGATTTATTAGACAACTTCCTATATAATGTAGGCACTATAACTTGATCTTTCATTTGCAAGTGTGCATACGTTTAGTCGACTAAACTGCGTATGTTCATATCATTTTCATCACCTAAAAAACAAACATAAAGTAACACCACAATTTTTATGTGACAACAAATCATTGAAGTTTTAAATTATTTTTTTTGTAGTTGAATTATTTCAATGAACATTATCTTTATCTTGCAAGAATCAATTATCAAGCATCATTGATTCTTAAATTAATAGAGTTTATTAATTAATATACTTTAGTTGAATCAAAATTTAATTAACAGTTGTATAACATACATTCCAATATATGTGTTATTTGGACAATTTTTGGAATATCAAATGTGTATTATTTAACTTTTAATTGTACAGTAATATAAGTTAGAATATTCACTAATTTTAGATTGATAATATTTCAAAGAATTGAAACTAATATATTATAGTTTTTCTAATATATGTTTGTTTATAATGTCTATTCGTCAAGAATTGTGTTTTTCTAATAATATGTATTAAAATTATAAATTGATAATATTTCAAATAACCTTTATATAAATAATCCGAGACCGCACGGCACCGCACGATTTTATTTCGTAGTAAATATAGAAAGTGGTCACGTAATAGTTTTTATTCATGATCATCTAATTTCGTCCAAGATGAGAAAATAATTCCCACCATTCCACCAAAATTATTTATTACAACTTCGTAACTAAATCAGAAATAAGAGAGAAAGGAAAAAAAAAACAAGAAATAGAGTTAGTTAGGTGAGGATTCAATCATCTTCTTTTGCTTATTCAAGTTCTTATAAAACTTCAAAATAAACTCATCCGCTGCTTCGTCCACATATCCATTAGCCACGTCACCATCTTCCCTTAACGGAAACGGTGAGTCCGTTACTCTTAAAGGCCTCACCAAGTAAGGGGATAACGCCATCAAGGCTTCCACAGACAAAGCAGGTGAGTTTCTTCCCTGACCATGATCTCCAACACCGTTAAGAAGCTCCAAGACGGCCCTGGGGGTGGAGATGTCGTCATCCAGGGTCGGTGGAGCTTGACCACATGAAAAGAGACTGTTGTGGTGACTCTTTTTCTTGAAGGCGGTGATGTTAATAGGGAATGAGTGGTTAGGAGTGTCAGTGTAGCTAAACTCGTATTCTTTAGGCGGCTGGGACACGGTGGAGGTGGCAGGGACGCGGCGACGGTTCTTGAACATAAGATTCTTACCACGTTTGAGAGTTGCGTTAAAGTCGGCGAGGAGCTTTTGCTTTGAAATGCCTTTTTGTAACATGTACAACACAAAACGTACCATGTTCCACAACTTCTTGCTTATTGGTACATTCTTCTCCATCTTTAGAATTAGAGAGGTAATGTTTTCTTTGGCTTTGTTTTTTTTTTTGCTTATGGACTAAGGATCAATGTTCATTGGGGTTTATAAAGAGCAGAAAGTGAGAAAGACTTTTCTACAAAGAAGTACTTAAACATGGATCATTACATAAAACACTTTTAATTTTATGATTTTGTTAAATGGCTTTAGGATTTTAAAAACCCAATAAATGGAAAAGAAGAAGAAAAATTTGAATTCTTTTATCAACTTTTGTTGTACTTTGGATTGCACTATGTTTATTCGCCATCTATATATGGATATTAGTCTTCCCTTTCTATATAAAATTAAATTAATATACATACAAAATATAAGTAACGGGTGTAAAATATGACTTGGACTTCTACTTTGATGGTATATACGCTTTACAACAACATCTTTCTTATGTTTAAAGTTTTGCTTTTTCGAAAACGAATGAATAAAAACATTATATTATTGCCACTGTGGCTAAAACCTTTTGTCGTTTAACTTAACTTTCTAATTCGTCTTCAAGTTTGAATCCTTCACCAGATAGTCACCATTCGTAAAAGAGTACCAAAAAATTAGGCAAATAATGAAAAAATAACTTTTTATTGAAAAAGAAATGCAAATTTAACCCAATTCTCTTATTATTTACTTTTTTAAAAAAAGCCAACTCTACGCAAGGCTAACCCAACTCTGTATTTATCCCTAATATATTATAATCAGTATGAAAAGTTTTATTTAGGGTTAATCTAATCATAAGAAGACTACTTTAAAAATGACTTTAGGTTACACAAGAGACATAATTGGGTGTATAGTTACTATACCTGCACAATGAATATACAATTTTTCCTCCCAACTAGTACTATCATCTTCTTTATGTAAGTCTGTAAGCACAATGAAGAAATTTCTATCAAATATTGGAATTTTCAAAACAATAATGTTGAAAATTGTAAGTTTTGCTTAATCAACTATTATTGGATGTTAGATAAACTACACTCAACTCCTTAAGACAATTTGTAACCATGATTGATGCTTGCGAAGCAAAAAGGTGAAAGAGTCACTGATTGTATCCAAAACAGTGCTCAAATGAGACACGACTTCATCATATAGCTTTAGCTGATTGTATGTTTTACCAAGCAACGCATGGACACTGCCCTCTTGAAGAGCACAATCCGTGAGCTCTTTTAAAACTTTCCGGGCTTGTGATATTCACCAAGACTGGCTGACATGTTAGCCTTGTAGTATTTTGGGAGCGGATTTTTCGCATCAACTATTACACTTGTTCGAGCCGGATTTAGCACAAACATATTTTAAAGTATTTTTCTTATGTTCGTCAATTTCGGTAAAATAATATATGTTTAGTTTTTGAGCCAAGATTCTCTTTATGAAGTCTCTGATTACAACTAAAAGTATAAAATTCTGGTTCTAAGTTTTATTCGTTCTCCTGCAATTGTATTATTCCTTGTTTATCTCTTCTTAAAATCATCTTCTTTCCCTCCGGTTTTTCATATCATTTTTCCTTCTCAGTTGGTCTTTTTTCATTGGCTGTTTTGGTTGAACTTTGGTTCTTTAGTAGAATCCAGTTGTCGTTCATGGTGCACGCGTGTCACTGTGCATGCTCCCCAGTGGATTTTAGATGTTAAATTTGGAGTACACGTGTTGATTTAGAGGAGTTTATCTGTTCTTTAATGGGATACATGTGTCGTCATGCATGTTAACTAGAGTCTTAGAGTATGACCAATGGTAAACTTCTTAGGAATTCTTATAAGAAAAAAAAAAGAAAAAATTTAAAAGAGAGCCAATCAGCCATTGATCATGGTATTATTTTAGTGTTGGGGTTATTATTAATAGATTATGGGTCTTAATGGGCCTTTATTGTTTTGTTGGGTTCTGGGCTAAAGTTGACTTGATTTTTTTTTATCAAATGTCTTCGAAAGGACGGAACTTAATTATTTGTTATGTAAATAGACTAAATTATTTAGAAAATCGTAAGATATGTTTTATATTTTATTAGTTTAAAAAAATAATTATGAAGCTAACTAAAAGAATATATTCTTCTTTACCAATTATTTTATTAACCAGAGTTAGTGAAATCTTCGAGTTGATGAACATCTGAGCAAAAACGAGATTGATGAAAATTAGAGCCAAAACATAATTCTAAATCTTTGATATCTGAGTTTATGATTTTTGTTGTGTTAAGCTAGTTACTAGTGGATTTGTATTTGTTTTAAGATATTTTATATGATTGGATTTTAGTATTATAAACAAAATATATATTATATTATACTTATATATATTTCATTTATATTACATGTGTCTTTAAAATGTACCCGTTTCTGTTTCCAGGCAATCTTGAATAGTCTTTTTTACTCTGTAGGGTTTCAAGAGGGTCATTCTTATCTTCTATAAATAGGAACCTCTTCTTCATTTTATGCATTCATCCTTTGTCCTCCGAAGGTATTTCTCTTTACCTTTTCTCCCCATTTTTGTTCTTTTCTTCTCTTATTTTATTGAGTTTCCAATTTTTTTGAAATTTTATTCTAAGTTTTCCAGTCTGCATGTCATGAGTTGGCTTATTTATTTTTTATAGGGAAAAGAACAATCTCTTTTACTCAATAGGGTTTCAAGAGGGGCATTCTTATCTCCTATAAAAAGGCACCTCTTTTTTTTGTTATGCATTCATCCTTTGTCCCCCTAAGACATTTCTCTTCAGCCTTTCTCCCCATTTTTGTTTTTTTCATTGCTTTTTGTTGAGTTTCCTATTTTCGAAATTTTATTCCGAGATTGGCGTGAAATTGAATTTTTTCCGGATCCATTGTTCGAACTCTTTTCTGAGGTTTGTGGTCTATTCATGTCTCAAGATGGATCTCTGGTTGTCAAACACTCGCTCTTTGATGGGATCAATACGGGTGTAATTGGTTTATCAAGTCCTTCCACTTGTCATGAGTTGTCCAACTCGAGGTTTGTTTTGGGTTTAAGATCTAGTGAACCGGAGAGTTCTAATATGCAGATCGATGATTTGAAATTTCTCTATTTGGACCCGACGAACTTGGGCTTTGCGATCGTGAAGTTGATGGCGACGAAGCTTCATCTTCTCATCACGTCGAACGGTGGGTTTCTTCTTATGGGTTCCACAAACACGAGGCACTCGATCCTCAAATTTGCCACATTGACAATTTCACTCCTTTTTCTTGTGAATGCTAGGTCAAAGTGGACTAGGCTTTGAATCAATAGACTGATGAGCAAGGATTGGTTTTAATTGACATAATTAAAGTAGAAGATATATTGTTTAAGATGGAGAGTGCTGCTCTTGGCGATGGGCGTATGGTGTCGCATATTGCTTCAAGTTTGAATGTAGCAACAGGCTCCCGATTTGAGAGACGGTATATTATTTTTTGGTCCCGCCAAAAATTGTCTTTAGAAACTCATGAAAAAATAAATTCTTGAACAAAAATCCTGGAAAAAGGGAAAATAAAGAGGGATGAGTAATTACCCAGTGAGAAGATCATTTTTAGCCACAATAAGACCATCATAATTCACACATCTATTCAAAAGCATATAATCTATCGACACAATATAATTTATATTGTTAAAACAACCTATAACAACCGAAGAAATTTATTTGCTTGCAGCTAACTATTAACACACAAACATTGGTTTAACTATTTTCTCTGAGATGACTCAATACCTTTTTTCATTGGGAAACCATGGTCATAAGAAAGACAATGGCGAGTAGTTTTGATCCTTCGAGAGACTTTTTTATATAGAAGATAACGTCCAATAGTTTTGATCCTTCTATACATTCATTTCTATGGAAGACAATGTCCAATAGTTTTGATCCTTCAACATTCCAACTTTATGAGACTTTGTAAGACAACGTCCAATAATTTTGATCCTTCCATAAATTCTTTTATTTTTTCATATTTTATTATATTTACTTTTTAATCTTTACCATTAACACACTCAATATACATCTCTTAAAAATTATCGAACAACCAATATATAATTCATAACTACTTATTAACTATTATCAATTAACACATAAAAAATATTAATATAAAAATATAATGTTTATAATATTCTAAAAAACAATAATCATTACACCTAACCTAACTATAAACTGATGAATTTCATAGAAATTCTTGCTAAGATGTTAATAGAAAACGACCCGAAAGATTTCAAGTCGAGCACATATTTAAGAATAAAAACTCAGAATCTCTCTCAATCTAGAAATAGAGACTGATTCACTTTTATATCTTAAACAGGCCGTATCTTCTTTAATACGATTCAGATTGGGATTCGGCTTTCGTAAAAGAATTCTTGAGAGCAATATTTTTCCAGACTTATAAACATCACGATTATAGGATCAGTGACCAAATAATTATGAACCCCGGAAGTAAGCTAAACAGACATGTTTCTGAAACAACAATTAGTTTCGACATCTTACCTTAAACTAATCATAACTTCCTCGATATAACTCTGATAGACAAGAGGTCTACGGCTACAGATTCTGAAGAGAAAGATCTTTCTAGAATTATGAAAAACACGATCAAAGAATCAATGAATCAAAATTTATATTCTCTGAAATTAGGCTGTTCAGACTGGATTTCTTACCAGTTTGAACCGTTTGTAACACGGATCATGACTTGAGAGTCAATCTTGCAGATGGTAGAAGGTATAGAAGTGAATTGTTGATGAGTTTTAATCTATTAAAAAGGAGATAAGATTTGGACTTAGGATTAGATTGAGATGGCTCAAACCTTCCTTATATATTTGTCTCAACATATTTTCTCTTCAAGTTCCAACTCATACTCTTTTCTCATTGGACTTATGGACCACAAAATTGAATTCTTAAAACTCAAAGTTTGGGTCTCACATTGAATCCACGGCTCGTCGACCAATCCAGCTCTGATCTTTCCTCCAGTGATCCTCAGGGGAGAATCTCTGGTCCTTTTCTAACCAAAAAACGTGAGGTCGTAGTTCAGCAAAGTAATATAGTGCTCGAGGTAGTTGGCAAGATCAAGAATTTGTCTGATTGGCTTGATTCATTGAAGGGCCCCCAATTGTTTGTACTAATGCTTCTATCCGCCAGTGTGAATTAAGAGAAGGCATTGAGTACCTTCTTCTTCACCCTCAGACAAACATACCAATATAAATAATATTGCTACTATGTAGATTGTGACCCAGTTGGTTGTCTGTTCTGTTTGTCATTTCGTACAGAAGTTGATAAGATTCGTGGTATGTCGCACGACCTTTTTTCGGGAATCTTGGAGGCTTGATTTCAAAGAAAACAAGCACACTTCCATCCAGGTTAGTTAGTAGGTTCGTTATAATTTGAGATTTTTCTTTATACATCCAAAATTAAATTTCTTATTTCTCTTGGATAACAATTCGATGGATTACTTGGCTCGGTTGTGAGAGCTAGCAAAAAAGAGGAAAGGGGAAGTGGCTGCTCGTAAAAGTCCTTCTAAGAAACCTTTGGTCAAGAAGAGGCCCGGCGAGTCTTCAAATAAACCTATTCCTCGAGTTTCTATCAAACTTATGAGTGGGGATAAGATCTCCATCGTTCTAAAGATGCACAAAAATCTTCTTCTTTCAAGACTTCCAGTTCATCTTTTCCTGAAGATGGAAGTGTCATTCGTCGCCCTCGTTCTAAAGAATCTTAGGAAGTGGTTCTATCCTTGGCTACTAGAAAACCGCGAGAGTCCAATGGCCCTTCTCAATCTTCAAAGTGATCTAGGACTAGAAGTTCATCTCCTTGACCAAATTTTCTTGAATTATGTTATATGAGCTGACTTTGTTCATCAATAATATACGAGCATGTGATGATCTCATTCATTCGGTTAGGAGTTTTACTTCCTTCCTCCCTCCAGTAGACGAACTCTAAGGAAAAGAACTTTATATGAATTATGCTCGTAATAAAATGGAGGTAATTATCCTTTTCTAGTAAATATATGTATCGTTGTGTACTTTCATCCCTATCTTCAAAGTTTTGCTTTAAGAATGACGCGGACTTGAACTGTTTGGTGGCTTTCTACCAATCCGAGCTTGTAGTTGCTCATAATACTTTGGCGAACGACACTAATGGTTTCGATAAGCTGAAGAAAATTGTTGATGAATTGAAGAGCGCAAGGGGTGAGAGTGCTCTTCTTAAGGCTCAAGTGGAAGATTTCAAAAACCAAGTTAAAGGTCTTAAGAGCGAGCACACTTCTATACTTGCTGACTTGAAGGATAAGAGTACCAACAAAAGTTTTGAAATTGATAGTTTGAAGGATGAGTATCGCAATTTGTAGGCCGAATCTTAGCGCTTTGAGCGGATTTATAATTCTGTCAAGTCTAAGCCATCATATGCTACTCGTCGATGGATCCTATTCTAGCTCATTTGGATAAACTAAGGTGTCACATCTTGTTTCTTGATGAAGTTAAAGAATCTTCAACTCTCCTGAATCAATGCTCAGGTTCGCTTAATTTCCTTCGATTGCTAACGGATGACGACTCCAAAATTCTGCAAGATACTATAGATTTTATAGAGAACGATAAGAAGATGTATGATGTGTGTGTTAAGGCTATCATGCTGTTTGAGAACGAAGAATGAGATCTCCTCCTTTGTCCGATTCTTTAGCTTGTAAGGTTAATGTTACCTTTGAACTTGTTCCTATCATTCATGTCGTCGAGGTTAACCTCCCTTGAAATTAACATGACTCTAATATCGGGCTCGACACTTCTCAAGATTTGATTTATGGTAATGTTAAAGAGGAACGCGTTTTCGCCAACCCGGAGAACACTGGTATCAATAGTTAGCTTTTAGAAGATGGAGAAGTGAATTTGGAAAACGCTAATGGTCCCAGAGCCTAATAGTCTGCAATTTCTTTTGTTTTTGATATTTTACTCCTGAATAATGAAATTATTGCAGCGTGTTATTTTCCTTTAGTATAACTCTACTTTGGTCAATATTTTGATTACAAAACTTCTTGAATCGGCAATTTGTGATCAAGATTAAGCTTGCATCCTTGTGAGAGATTTATGACTCGTCAAGTTCTTAGACAAGGTTGTGAGAGATTGGGGCTCGTCACTTTTTTAGACGAGACTTGGCTGGTACGTTCATTGTGAGAGAACAAGGCTCGTCACTTTTTTCTTTAAATGAGATTTGGCTCGTGTATTTGCTGTGAGAGACTGGGCTTCGTTGCATTTAAGAAGAGACTCGGCTTTTTTAGGCGAGACTGGACTCGTTGGTTTGATGTGAGAGACTGGGCTAATGTCTGTTTATTTGAGACTAGGCTCGTTAGTTTACATAAGATATTGAACTTGTGACTGTTTAAATGAGAGACTACGCTCGTCACTATTCTATATGAGAGGCTAGACTCGTAAGTTTGACGTGACATAATTGGCTCCTCGTCGTTTAAAGGAAAGAATTACTAGTTGGTCATCAAAATTCCTATCCAAAGGTGAGAGACTACGCTCATCAAAATTCCTACATGCTCGAACATGTAGAGCAGACGTCCAATCTTGAAAGTCTACCAATATCCACCATAACTCAACCACACATTTCATAAAAGTCAACCAAGCTCTATCAAGATTTACTAAACTATGTTATCCATGTTATCTGTAAGGTCAACCAAGGAACGCTATCCTATCACTCTTATATGGAGATGGAGTCTGCATATGTCTTCGACAGAACATATTCATACTGCTAGTCATATACTACAAAAAAAAGTAACACAACCTATATGATTATATCCAGTCAAGCTCTGCTCAATTTGGACCATCACCATGGACTAAACCCATGTCTGCCCATAAATCTCCGACCGCTAAGTTTGCATCATTAGGATCTTGCAACCCACAGTTCAGCTGCATGTTATGGTGAAACTCATTCAGAGAAAATTTGATTGGGTGACCATCAACCAACATCCACACCTCATTCACCTTAGGTGTGTGAAGCATATTCTCCAACAGGTGTTGCACATACTTGCTTGTCCATGAGAACCGTGAGACGCCAAACTGCAATATAATATCAAGTTGAAAATTCTTTTCTATGTCATCGTAAGCATCAATGCTAATAAGACCTATCGTCGATGTTATCCTCTTTAATGTGCAGTAGTGGTTGATGCTTCTGTTTATCAACGGGAGCCTTCCTGTTGCAACAACCCTCCTAAGGTACTTCTCGTCATCCCCATAACTATGGAAAATAAACAAGAAAACGATTAAATAATAAACACTACCAAAATCTGCATAAAAAACAAAGTCTACTACACTAGATCATAATTCTTCCTAAGTCTACCGAACTCCACCATATTATAAACTAGATTCACCAGACTCTACCACACTATAAAATAACTCTACCAAAGTCTACCACACTATAAAATAACTCTACCAAAGTCTGCTACACTATAATTAAATATACCAAACTCTACCACTTTATACATTACATTTACAAAACTCTACCAAAGTCTACCACACTAGAACATAACTCTACCACACTAGAAACTACATTTACCAAACTTTACCAATGTATCACACTAGAACATAATTCTACCAATGTGCTTTGAATCGGTCGATTTGTAAATTCAGCACAAAACCTAGAAAAAATATTTGAAATGTCTAGAGTTTGAATTCTCTAAATCGAACAATTGAGAGTTCGAAATCCCTATATATACTTCATTACCTTCAATGAACAAGACCTAGTTGAAAAATTCAAAGAAGACGTCGAATTTTAGAGAATAAAAAATTTCCGAAGAAGAAGAAGACACGAAGAAGAAGAGAAGAAGAAGACAAGAGGAAGAGAAGAAGAATAAGAAAAAAAAACGCCACGAAAGAAGAAGATGAGAATTTTGGGAGGAAGAAGAAGAAGAGAAGAAAAAAATTAGAAGTTGCGAAAATAGAAGAAAAGAAAAGGAAGAAGAATTATAAAAGTTTCCTTTTCAACCGTATTTTTGTGGCAGTTTTGTAAATAAGTAGGCAAGTTCTTCTTTTTGTGACTTTTCTCACACCCTTTTTCAAAAAATTTAAAAAATATTTAAGTCATTCGTATATAATTGTGAAATATTTGAGTCATTATTTCTAAAATAAAATGCATGAGTGTGTACTATAGTCTCATTTTGTCAGTTTTGGCTTTGAAATTAATAGTTTAGCTTTTAAGCAGCGAATTCAAGTTGAAGAATATGAACTCCACACATTTATCGTCTTAACAAGATACCTTAGTTGTACATAAGTAAATGCTTGTGGTCATCTCCAAGGATTCTCATAAGGTTTACCACTTATGAAATTCCAGAAATTAGACTAAAATGTTTAGCATTTAATATTTTTCTAAAGGTTTAACATTTAATATTTTTCATTAGGAGACATTCTCAGAAGGTTTAGCAATTAATATGTTTTTAGGAGACATTTTTCAGAAAGTTTAGTATTTCATATTTCCAGAAATTCACAGAAGGTTTAGCATTTAATAATTTTTCATCATCAACAGAGCTCCCACTTTCACTTACAGCTTGGTCTGATGTTGTCGTTGAATCATTTACAGTAATTATATCAGGAAAGTATGTACACAAGTTCAATGGTTATTACCATAAAAAATGTGTAAGACCACCATTATTGGTGGTCTCTAAATTTGAGTTTTTAGTAATTAAATAATGATTAAAGTAGAAAAAAAGTAGAGTTAAGAAATGATAATTGTTTTGAGTTTGTATGAGTGATTACTGGTAGTTTCTAGGAAGAGTTTCTTAAAAAAAAACTTTTTAAAAGGTGATATAATTATTATTGGAACCTAAACGGTATTCGTTTCCGTTCACTACATACCTCACTCTTGGTGCTCGACCTTGTAAAATGTCATCGAAAACCGGATTTTGACATCGTTTATCCTTTCTCCTTTATAATAGTTTTTGTGTATTGTAATTTGAAGAATACTTAGATTAATGATTGAATGTTTTGCTTTCCAAATTTTGCATATTTCATGTCTTCATCATTTTTTACCTTACAAATAAGAAACTTTTTGCTCTTTTGAATTGTTGTATATTTGAAATTGTATTACCACTATAAGTAATCTGTAGTCATGATTCATGGCTATGTACTTCTCTAACAGAAAATGAAATTCTCATGCCAATTTGAATCATATGATAACAAACATTATGTTATGTTCACATCCTGATTATCCCATGGCTGGTTGTATTAGCTGGTCCAGTGTCACCTTCGATCCCACGCGACCTTTCCCTCCAGTGAAATGGTTATACTCCTCCAGTGTTTTTGGTTTTAAACAATCGCACATATGTTCGTCTATAAACAAATGCTTAGCTTTCCAGCTCCCTTCAAATTTCTTCATGAACCCGCTCTTCACTTGCTTGAATTTCATCTACAGCACCCATTCCCCTTTCATAAACAATTTTCAAAGAGCTCTTACAGAGTGATCTGCGCTGTTCTGATCCACCAAGACATGAACTGAGATTGTTTCTGATCACCAGAGAAATTTCCACAAAGCTGCTTGTTCTACTTCCACCACTTGCCTTAATCCTTCATCTACCAGTACTTTCCACGACATAACCTCCTGTAATATTTGAGGCCGATGAATCACTGGCACTTAACTGTGAGAGAGCAAGATGTATACACAACGTACCTTTATATTTTTGAAGACTCTTCTGTTGTCAGGGTCGGTCACAATGTTATACATTGCATCAGGATCACATATAACAAAATTCCCACTGGCTTTTACCTAACGGCAGACAACAATGGCTTCAAATCCAAACACAATCCCAACAATTCAAAAGTAGCAAGCATATCCAATCCACCTCACAGCTAAAAACATGTTATCTTACTGAAATTCACATATACTAATTTCCATCAAGGTGTCCTCTTTGACGTTACAAGCAAACAGTAGTTTCCTAATCCCACAACTCGCAGTATCTAGACAAGCAACCCTCAGCTACGGCTTCTACGCACTTCTTTCAGACCATTTCTACAAAAACAGACACAAAAACAGACCATTTCCATATCAGCCACATGGACAGTGTATTAACAGAACACTAACAGCAAAGTTGATAGGGATCAACAAGCATGTGAAGATCTCTTGTTACACATAAGAATTACTTGGGGCATTAATTCAGTATCAATGTTTTGTATTGATTAAGATAACAACATAGACTTTTGAGTAATGGGAGTTTACCCAAACCTAACATAGGTCTGAATCTCAACAAGTAAGAGTCTATCACTTAAACTGCGGATCAAGCTGCATGCGACAAAGATGCGCTTTCGGTGCCTCAGTTGGTGGTTATCGATTCTCCGATGGGATCTTGAGTCGCTGACTATCGAATCGCCGCTGGGAGAGAAGACATCGATTCGAAACGGCAGTTTCACAGAGAGAGACGAGATCGAGATTGAGATATAGAGAGAGACCCCTTTCTTCATTTTTTTCATCCAATCAAATGCTGCCACATATGCGTCTCTAATAACCCAAAACGTTTCTTATTTAAGAAACGTTTCTACTTATTTTCATTAACTTTTGATTTATTTTTAATCTAAATTATCCTAAGAAACGCATTAAATCCGGCCTATAATGTTGATCTAAGCAATCTACTTAAATTTTTTGTTAGTTGATGTTTGAAGAAAAAAAATATTTTTAAATAGTTGATGTTTGCATTTTAATATATATTTGACCTAAATTTTCTTATTTTATCTTCATTTATTTTCATTTCTTTTCTCATTTTATTTTTTTAATTTTTTATTCAAGTAATAAATAAATGCATAATATTCTTTCATAAATTTTTTTAATATGTGAAATTTATAAAACATCAATTAACAGAAAATAGAAGAAGTATATTATTAGTTTTAACTCGAAACACTACAGCAAGTGGCATTTAATCTAGTGGCATGTAGTAAGTCCACAAGAGAAAAGCGCATTTGTACATCCTGGGATCGAATCCCTCTGCTTGCATTTGCAAGAACTTGGCTAATGGGTCGGTCATTTGTGGCCTAATGTTGACAAAAAAATAGAAACACTACAAGAATAACAGGTATTTATAGCACATGAACATAGTATTTTTGGTAGTTTTTCTATCATTCTGTATTTGTGTTTCTTTTAGTAACATTAATAATTTGTAAACGCTGTAACATTGATAAGTATCAATTTTGCGTAATATTTTTTCATACGTCAATATTATTTAATAGTATATTTTAAATTAAAACGATGTAGTATCTTGTGGCGGAAAATAAAAATTTGATTCGCTCCAGACTTAGAACAACGTTATTGGAGAGTTCTTATTAGAGTTTCTTAAATATTAGTAAATGATTATATATGAGAAAATGTGAATTAAAAATGTATTTTAATAATAAAATAATAAAATAAGGTAAGAAACCCATTAAAGATTTTCTTAAATAAAAAACTTTCATAGGATTTCTGAAGAGTTTCTTAAATTTTTTATAATGAAATAAGTTAAGAAACCCTTAAAAAACCCTTGATAATGGTGGTCTTAGAAAACTTTTTTAGTCTGAAAATAGAAAAGATTTCAGGATTTATATTTGAAATAATTGTTCAAATAGAGCAAAAGTATAGTGTAATTACTAGAATAATATTTTTCCAAAAAAAAAAGAAAGCGTCAAGGGTGTAATTACGATTACACCCTTGAAACAAAAAACTGATATTACTTCTTCTTCTATTTTCTTCTTCTCTAATTAGTTTCACAAAAGAAAAAGAAAGAAACCTATACTGTAAACCGTCGTCGTTAACTTCTCTTTATTTTCTTCCTCGTCTTACTCAACGTGTTCTTCGCTGTTTTTCATACTCGTTGTCTTCTTCTTTATCTTGTTCTTCGTACTCGTCGTCTTCATTGTTGTGTTGTTTATTTATCAAAGGTAAGTTTCTTCTTTTCTTTGTCCTCTTTTCCTTTTCTACTTTTTCTTCTTTTCCGTGAGGGCATTTGGGTTTAGGGTTGACGTAGACATTGGGTTTCTCAATTTTGCGAGATTTGGATTTCTCAATTTTGCGACATTTGGGTTTTTGTTCTTCACTAACTTATTATGTGTCTAGTAGATTTCTTCTCCGATCTGAGCCAATGTGATATAGTTCGTAATTAGTTGTGTGGGTAAGGGTGAAGAAGCGATATGATTAGTGTAGTACAGTTAGTATGATGTTTGGTAGATTTAGGTCGTAGGGAGGTATAGTTCGATTCCGTGTAGTGTAGTTAGGCTGTCGTTTAGTAGAGTTAGATTATCGTGTGGTAGTGTTAGCTTGTAGTGTAGTAGAGTTAGTCTGACGTGTGGTAGAGTTAGATTATAGTGTGGTAGAGTTAGGTTGTAGTGTGAGGTATAGTTTGATTTCGTGTAGTAGAGTTAGTGTGACATGTGGGAGAGTTAGATCGTAGTGTGGTAGAGTTGGCTTGTAGTGTGGTAGAGTTAGGTTGTAGTGTGGATGAGCTGGATTCCGTGTAGTAGAGTTAGTCTGATATGTGGGAGAGTTAGCTTGTAGTGTAGTAGAGTTAGTCTGACGTGTGGTAGAGTTAGATTATAGTGTGGTAGAGCTGGATTCCGTGTAGTAGAGTTAGTCATATAGTATGGTAGAGTTAGATTGTAGTGTGGTAGAGTTGGCTTGTTGTGTGGTAGAGTTAGGTTGTAGTGTGGTAGAGTTAGTTTGACGTTTGTAGAGTTAGATTGTAAGAATGTAGAGTTGTCTTGTAGTGTGGTAGAGTTGGCTTGCTTGTTTGGTATAGTTTTTTTACCTGTAATGGAGTTGGGTTTTATAATGCTTATCATTTGTTTTCTTTCATCTTTAGATATGGCAGACAAGAAGTACCCGAAGAAGTTTCTCACACACGGTATACAGGTGATGAAGAATCAAAGCATCAACCATTTCTGCAATCTAAAAAACATCAGTAATATGATCAAGGATATTGGTGAGGATGCATACATAGACATAAAGGAAAATACTTGCGTAGTAGAGTGTATTCTCACATAATTTACTGTAGTAGAGTTAGATTTGAGCACTAATACAGTAAAGTTTTTACAGCATATTGTCTGCGGGATGAATCTCTTTCGGCAAAGATCATTGCAAACTCCAAGCCCATACAGGAGTAATCAGCTAGCTTTCATAGAACCACAGTTTTGTGGTTTTTGGTGCTACACGTACAAAAGGGATTACCTGGGAAAGGAGGATACTTTTTTGCTGCATGGTGGGTTTAAAGATGTTTTCGACGGCACTGCACCCACATTCAGTGCCACTTGGAAGCACTGGATGAGATACGTGGACACGATCTACATCCCACATAATATTGACAATATCCACTGGGTGGTTGTCGAAGTTAATCTCAATGAAAGGAAGATTCGCATTTTCGATCCCGACCCATCTTGCACTTCCGTTGGTGCAGTGGTAGAGTCATCCAAGTAAGTTACTCAAATTTAGTACAGTAGAGTTCATATGGTAGAGTTTATTTACTCAAATGACGTTTGGTAGAGTCAGATTGTAGAGTTGGACTGAATTGTGGTATGGTTGGCTTGTTGTGTGGTAGAGTTAGGTTGAAGTATGATAAAGTTGGATTGCAATGTCGAAGAGTTGAATTGTAGTGTGGTAGAGTTAGGTTGAAGTGTGATAGAGTTGGATTGCAATGTCGTAGAGTTGATTTGTAGTGTGGTAGAGTTAGGTTATAGTTTGGTAGAGTTGGATTGCATATGGTAGAGTTGAAATGTATGGGGGTAGAGTTAGGTTGTCGTGTGAAAGAGTTGGTTTGGGGTTTGGTAGAAGTTAGGTTGTAGTGTGGTGGAGTACATTTACATTTGTAGTAGAGTTCATTTTCACGGTTCTCATTTTTTGCAGGGCATATGCCGTGATGATTCCGGAGATGATCAAGGTTTTTTCACCCAAGGAGATGCGATCACACATAAGATTGTGCGTGTGACTAAGGGTGTACCACGTAATAAACGCTCAAGCGACTGTGGCGTGTACGTTACAAAGATGATCGAGTGTCTGGCCAAAAAGAAGCAACGTTGTTCGCAAGGCACATATTATGGACTTACCGAACAATGCTTTGACGAACATCATAGCTCGATGTGGAGCGGAAGGACTTGATGAGATTTACAGTATCAGACTCGTGTCTAAGGATTTTAAAGAGCTTTGCGATGAGAATGAGGTTCGCAGGATTATAGATATACATTATGTTCCATTCTATTCCCCTCTGAGAAGTAGGTCTCTTTTGAACAATTTCCTCACTAGGTTATGCAATGCCGGTAATGTGGAAGCTACATACCGATGTGGTATGACAGAGTTCTTTCTTAATAGGAATCGTGATGGTGGTTTGGAACTGCTGCTAAGAGCATCTAATGGTGACTGTGAAGAGGCCACACTGCTTTATGGATTTCTGCTAGTTTGTTTAGGAGATGATAGAAGACATGAAGGTTATGAAGTCCTAAGACCTCTACTGCAGGAAACAGTTGTTGATACATTGGAATACATAAACCACCTCCAGAACATAATCTTTCATCACCTAGGATCGCTCATTTGGCGAGGGGAGCAGCAATTGCTAATTCTCGAAAAAACATATGATCGAGAAGGATGTTCTTGCATAGGTGAATTCCTAGAGATTCTCCATTTCTTTGAAGGATTCGATGACGAAGACATTGATCAACCTATGACCAAAGCTTGTGAAGTATGCACTTGGTACTACAAAAGATCTTTCCCAACCATTAGTTGTTGAACAATTATTATATATTTATGTAATTTCCCTTTTGTTTTTGTTTTTGTCTTCAATTGCCATACAAGCATTAACTCTCCCGTAAACAATTACGATATTTGAGAATCCAAAATCTAACTACACCGTACTCGTTTATACCATACAAGAACTAACTATACCAAACGAAAGACCATACGTGGTCTAGCTCTACCACAGAATAAATAACTCTACCAAACGCAGTGTTAACTCTACCACATAATACGGTCTTGCTTTACCAGGGAATAAATAACTATACCAAACGCAGTGTTAACTCTACCACATAATACGGTCTAGCTCTACCATGGAATAAATAACTCTACCAAAGGCAGTGTTAACTGTACTAAATAATTCTGAATCTTCTACAAGGGTTAACTCTACTTTTCAAGAATAAATGCTTTGACTACATGTCCAGACATTGTGACCAAGTTGCTTACATTTGGAACAAGCTGAAACTTTTCTTGGACGCTTTTCGGGTTGGGAACACTCGAACCAGCTCTTTATCCGCGATTTTTTTGGCCTCCCTGGTTGTTGACGCACATGTGGTGGATTACACAGCTTACGACTCAAATCCAACGAAACCGGAAGTGCAACATCTCTTGGAAAGATACTACCAGAGTATGTGTTGTACAAGAAGGTCGTGTGATAGTATGGAAGGGTAAATTCGATTGTCGGCCTTCTACAAGCCTCAGCAACCGCAATGGCATGCACACAAGGAATTTTTTCGATGTCATACCTCTTGCAAGAACACGTCTTCTCAGTCAAGTTAACTAAATGAGAAGTTTCAGATCGCGTAACAACAGCCTGGTGTTCATCTATGTCCTGCACGTTGTACTATCTAGCTTCATCGACTCTTGTCTGTCATTTAACAAATACAATGTTAACTCTACTAAATACAGTGTTAACTCTACAGCAAAGGGACTAACTCTACTAAAGGTCAGGGTAACTCTACTATGAAGGGACTAACTCTACTAAGGGCAGTGTTAACTCTACTTTAAAGTGACTAACTTTACTAAGGGCAATGTTAACTCTACCACGGAGAGAGAGAGTGCTAACTCTACCTTTAGGAGCTTTTCAACAGATGTTGTTAGAATAGTTGATGTGAGAGTGGTCTTCGTCTTCCTCTTCGCAAACCAACGTGTTAACATCGACCTAATTGCATATATAAGATAGACAATGGGAAAAGTTTTTGCCTCTGATAACGCATGGTTTATTGATTCTGCAATGTTCGACGTAGTGAAATTGTATCTGTTTCCGGGAAACTAAACTCGACTCCACAACCGCACGTGAGCTTTTATCAAGTTGGAATGAAGCTTTGGATTTAACGCCTGAATCTGAGCAAGTATAGCGTTGAATTCATCGACCCTAAAAGCGGTAGCAGCTTTCTTGAACAATTTAAAGGGCTCGCCACCTCTAAATTTTGACAAAATGTTCTTACGTAGGTGGTAGGTGCAAATACCCCGAGAAGAAAGTGGGTACACAATGTTTATGGCTTTAGCAATGGATTTGTGTCTATCTGATATGATGGCAATTTCTATGTCATCAGGTTTCACACAGTTGCTAAAAAACTGTTCCCAAGATTCGTCATTCTCGGTATCAACCACACCAAAAGCCATAGGAAATAAGTTGAAGTTACCATCTGGCATGGTAGCAATTAGTAGAGTACATTTATACTTCCCTAGCAAATATGTACAATCGACAATAACAACCTTCCTCATGTAGGGAAAACCCCTAATACTTGCATCGAAGGCGATGAAAAGAAAGTTAAACCTGTCTTGCCCATCAGCTTCGAGCTTTATTAGAGTTTCGAGTTCGCTCTTCTAATAGCAAACAAGTACGACGAAAGTTCTTCATAACTACTTTTCGAACTGTTGGTAACTAGGGCTCGTGATTGGCTTAGAGTACGGTGTGCTTTCCAGTACTTCACCTACATAAACGTCAGACTTAAATGTCACACTAACTCTACCATACGTCAGACTAACTCTACTACACTGCAAGCCAACTCTACCAAACGTCAAAACTGCAATCTAACTCTACTAAATGTCACAGTAACTCTACTACACGGAATCCAACTCTACCACACACTACAATCTAATTCTACCAGAAAGCCAACTTTACCAAACGACAGACTAACTCTACTACACATAATCCAACTCTACCACACTGTCAGACCAACTCTACTAAAACATCAGCACTGCAATATAACTCTACTAAACGACAGACTAAGTATTCTATATCGAATCCAATATTACCACAATACAATATATATCTACTACACTACAAGCCAACTTTACTACACATTATGAAACTCTACCACATTGCAAGTCAACTCTACAAAGGTTATACTGACATTAAACTCTACTACGAATATCAACTCTACCATGGCGTAAAATTACCTTTAGACTGAATCGCTTGCTCATTAAATCAGCAACGTGTTGAAGAAGAACATATGGCCCAATTCCACCTACGAATTCCAAGTATAACCTTCCTAAGACTTCTGTTGACGCTTGTTGTGCACGACCTGATCTCTCTGTAACAGAACAACTATGTTCTCCCATATACTTTCGGACAAAGAAACATCCACCGTCGTCGACAGGTGAAGCTCGCACTCTCCACTGATAGTTTGGTACCCAACATTTCACATCCAACACTGTCTTCGATGAAGCAACAACATCGAAGTCCAACCTCTGTAAGACAGAAAGTATTTTTAGCCTGGTCATGAGTTCTTTTTTTAATGAGTATCGTTGCCCAACAACCAATGCGAGTGCTGACATTTCTATGTCCCAATACTCAGCATTCAAATCCAACCCCGTTGCTTTCTCCAACAGGTTTTTCTTCTCTTCTTCCTTCGATTTTCTACGAACACTGATATAATCTTCATCATCCGAGCTTGCGCCATCCATATCATCGCAACAGTCGAATCTGAATTCCACATCCTCGTCCTCAGCATGTTCAGTTTCATGTTTCACATTTTCTGGTATACGCTCATTGTTTGGTCCACCTATACTAAACACCGGATCAACTCTACTACACATAGGGTCAACTCTATTATACGAGGCATCATTGTTCTCCCACTTACATTTTAATTTCTCGTCACCGTTTCTCCAACTACACTGACCTTTTTCAGGATAACTCAATGAAACACGAGATCTAGTGGTAATTTCAACACATAGACGCATTGCTTCTTTACGAAATTGTGAAACAAACACTTGTAATTGTCTATCGTTACTTATAATTACCGGGGGAGTATCTTCTGGTAGTGAATGAATGACTTTATTTGCATGTAGCATAGTTTTAGCTCATGACAATGTTCATCCAAACCAAAATCGGCATAAACCATCTCCAGAATTTCATCGAGCCTTAAATCTTTGACAATGCCTATGATCTGACACCCGTACGACTAGTCCACCGAAAATATCCATCAATTTTCATTAAAACTCCAAATCCCACAAACCAAAATGATCTGATCCATAGATCCAAACATAAACATAAAAAGCAAAGGACCTTCGAAGAAGTAAATGAGCTTCAAGAAAGCTACAATGTCGTAACTTATGAAGGAATCAGTTGGATTCGCGACAGATGAGCTAATAACTGAGGGGTAAATTCGTAATTTAAGCTCTACTACGAAAGTAGGCTAGGTTTTCAAAATTAACTCTACCATACTGCACTTTCTTCGTGTGGTAGAGTTGATTAGAGCGCAAACATCAACTCTATTAGCTGGAATTCTAACTCTACCAAGCACAATTCAACTCTATCACGCTAGAAATCTAACTCTACTACAAACAAATTTTCATTAATGTCAACTCTACTAAGCATACTTTAACTCTAGTACGCTGGAACTCTAACTCTACCATACTGCACTCTGTCCGTGTGGTAGAGTTGATTAAAGCGCAAACAACAACTCTTTTACGCTGGTAATCTAACTCTACCAAGCACACTTCAACTCTACTACGCTGCAAATCTAACTCTACTACACACGAATTTTCATTAATGTCAACTCTACTAAGCATACTTTAACTCTACTACGTTGGAACTCTAACCATACTGCACTTTGTCCGTGTGGTAGAGTTGATTAGAGCGCAAACAACAACCTATTACGCTGGAAATCTAACTATACCAAGCACACTTCAACTCTACTACGCTGCAAATCTAACTATACCATACTGCACTTTGTTCGTGTGGTAAAATTATCGCTTACGTTGCAGATTTCACTAATGACATTTTCGTAATTACATTTTTTTCCTCATTAGAAAAGAAAAAATAGTATATATTAAATTAAAAAAACTATTCTAATATTTTTCTATTTCAATAATTAACACTTAGTTCTTTAATTTAGCAAATCAACCTTTGTATTTTCCTTGTTTTGCCTCTTCGACATTCTCTTCCAAATATCAATTCCAGCGGCGAAAGTTCTTGAAAGGTCGATTGAATCTAATTGATTCTGGTCATGTTCTTTTCGCAGTTGCTAGCAACAGCGACCAAATCATGTTCTTTTGGCAGTCGCTAAACCAGCGACTGATCGCAGCGACCAGTCGCCAGCGACCAGCGACTGCGTTTTTGAGTCGCTGAGATCAGTCGCTCTTTCAACGACTGCCAAAAAAACAACATAGCGACAAAAAAAAAAAATTTCCAATTTTTTTCACCAATTATTTTTAAAAGAAATAAAATAAAATACAAAAATATATAAAATAAATTAAAATTTTGTAGCTACCTATAAGATTTTATAAAAATTCATATATAATTTACATATATAAACTAATAAATAAATAAAATTATAAAAATTTAATATATAACATAAATTTTTGTTGTTAATTTTTTACTATATTATATTCTTTATATTTTGTTTATATTTTTAATTTTTTAAAATTAATATACAATATAATTTTTGTTCTATATTTTTTACTTTATTCTAATTTAAAAATATTAGTAATATAATAATTGTTTATCATATATACAAATTATATATTAATAGATAATAATAGATAATAAATTGTTATATTTCTTAATAAAATTTTATATAAATAAAATATTAAATATAACAAAAAATATTAAATGATATACATATTTTTATATTTAAAAATTAAAATATTATATTTTAAATTATTTAAAATTTTAACTACTTTTTTTCTAAGTTTTATTATTACAATTTTTAAAAATTTATTATTTAAATTTTTTTATTTTGATTTTACATATTAATTTTTATTATAAATTATAAATTAAAAATTTAACAAATATTATAAAAAATTGTTAGTCGCTGGTCGCTAGCGACTGCAAAAATAACAACACAGCGACTGGTCGCAGCTACTACTAAAAAAACATAAAACTGAAATAGTAATCGCTGTCGCTAGTCGCTGGTCGCTGTCGCGAGCGACTACTAAAAGAACAAGGCCTCTCTATTCACAAACCCAGAAACTCTTAATTTCCCATCGATTTCATAGTCTGTTCTTACGCTCCATCACTCGAGGCCCAGAAATCTATCTTCCTCAAGATTTCTGCATCACCTTCGTCATTATGAATTCTTCAAATCTGCTTTACCTTCGTCAGCAACTAGTCGTCTCAATCGATCTTTAAGGTGTGTGTTTGGTATAATTTTAATATCAATGTGGAAAACCTCATTTTGATGCTTCATTTCGTTTCAGAATCTGATAGACTCTAAGTTGATTAATTGGTCTATGATGAAATCTGAATCAGTTCCAAAGTCAAGAACTTTCTAAGGAATCTGCAATCTTAAATGGGTTACTTTGTTATTTTTTTTCAGATTACCAGTGGAGTTGAGTTGTGAATGATACCTCTACACAATGTTATAGCATCATCCAGGCTGGTGTCAATCTTTTTCCAATTGAATATAAAATCTGGGGATTAGTCCTCAAGGTTAGTTCTTTCTCTTCTAATATTCATCTTTCTACCAGCCTAAGATTAGAGCTTAAGAATTACAGTGTGGGTTTGCTTTACATATATGTATCAAAACTCAAACATTCTATTAGTATTACAGATGCATGTGTTGCAGCTGTATCACTTAGACATCTGGCGATATATAATTTTAAACCAGTAGTTAAGGTTTCAGTTTGGGACAAGCATAAGTGTACTTGATTAACTTATTAGCAACAGAACTATGCCATAATAAACATTGTCATTTGTGGATCTGAAGAAGTTGGCCTTTTATGTGTGTGTATAGATATGAGCTGAGCAATCACACATTACTTCAAAGTTTGGCTGAGATCTGGTTTTGATGCTAAGGTAGAGTTATTACAAAACATGCTGTGATTTATCTAGCGATTGATTTTGATCCTTAAACTGTAGATAGGTCTTATTTCCTTTCATTGGAGTTACTGAATTAAGTCATTTTGCATCAATTCCTACGTAGAAAAGGTCCAATTACTTATCATCTTTGTCAAGATTGTTTTACTTGATTAGCTGTCTTGATTCATTTAACAAACAAAAACATATTGAAAGCTTTCGTTTTGACACAAGTAAGCCTAAGTGTACATGGATATCTCAATGTGTGATTAATTTTGTTGTTTAGTTCTGAGTGGCTGCTTCTATGAGTTTGATGGAGACATTGCTGGACCAATTTCACATGGTGCTTCTCTCCAGCTTCCTTATTGCAGGTATTAGAAACCCTTCATTATCTAAGCTTTATAGTTAGCAAAGCATCCAAAATATAGATAAAGTGTTAAGACCAAGTTTTTTTCTGTCTTACTGGTTGCTAGTGTTGGTTGAGTTTGAATTTTGAGATAAAGTTTTCTATATGCCTTTGGGTGATGCAGACCAAGATGTTTTTCGATGGATATCTATGTTATGTGTAGAGATGATTCTATTTTTGCTGTTAAGGAACTTTCACTTCTTGATTCGGGAATTCAGGCACAAGAAGAAGAACAACAAAAGTTGATGAAGTGGTGCAGTTTTAAAGTCGATCGTGTGATATTGCTTATGTTCATGAATCCAAAGTTTTTCCCCAGATTGATACAATTATTTGTCCAAAATTGTGAAGACTATGGCTTCAAGTGCAGTTTTTTGTTTTTATGTTATGAATTCTTCATAATGAAATGTAATTCCATAATTTTGTCAATACTTATATCTTATGGGATCCTATTAATTTGTAAATACATACAAATTTGTAAATACATAATTTACAATCCCCAAAAAAGATACATTTATAATAATTTTGTGTGTCGTCGAATCAATTTTAATTTGTAAAAACATAATTTTGTATGTACAGAAAATGTATGTTTATGTATAGATAATAACATATATAATTTTTAAGATATGAAAAAAATATATTACTAAAACTTTTGAGTATACATCATATTAATTCTGTATATCTTGTCTTTCATCTATAGTTTATATTTTATTATATTTAAGTATATATTATATTCGTTTAATAATTTTTTACAACCATGACATTATAAAATTAAATTCTAAATTAAATGAATTAGCAAATATACAAAATATTTTCTTAATTATAATTAAATTTTAAAAACACATAAAATATAATATGGAAGCACATAATACATAAATACAATAAACTAAGATTAAGAGTTTAGTGAATATATATTTGATGTTTTAGGGTGCAGAGTTAAGGGGTTATAAAGTTAAAGAGTTAGAGATTCACACCTATATTTCTTATCAATGCCCGTTTTGAACATCATAAAATGGAGCAAATGCTCCGGCCTCATAATTTTTGAAGAGTATTTAGGCCCATTTTTTATTAAATAATCTGTTTAATACTTCAGATTAGTGGGCCAAATTTTTTTAGTATCTGTATAATATTCTAAATAAAAGGGCCCATTTTTGTAATTTACAATAGTGTTTTGTCTTCTTTGTCTATAAGACCTAAGATTAACGCCTTTTTCCTCTCAATCACGACTTCTTTCTTTGTCAACTCATAATTCTTTAATTTTCTTGTTTTTTAATCCAAAATTATCTCGAGATAAGAGTAATAACTTCTTCCTCATGTTTATTTAGTTTTGTTAATGAATACTTTATTTGTTCTAATAATCGTTGAACTTTTTACACGTGTTTCCATCTAATCAATTCTTGTTCAATATTCATTTCATCATTTCACATTTTATCTTCTAAATTTGACTTCTATCTCTTATATTAGATTTTTAGGATCGTCTGTGATCGAACTTTATTTGCTTATTTGTTTGATTTTGTGCTTTAAAGATACATATTGGATATGTATATGAAGTAAAAAAAAACTCGATCTGAAAAAGGAAAAGAGAAAGCAAAACTATAGCAATTTATTAATTCTCAAAAATGAGCTTTGGATAAATTTGTTATTAACGCTCAAAAATCTAGAAATTATGATAGTGAAGACATAGTTAGAGATAATGGTGATATTGAGCCTCATATTGAGGACATTTTGTTAGATACTTATGATGTTCGTAATTAGAATTTTTTAGATTCAAAATCAATTGATGTGTTAGCAATCAATGGTCTTGAAAGAGTCATATCAATCGTGAAATGTCCTACAAATAAATCTAATAAGAGATTTTCTTCAACTTATTTTACTAGATACTTATTTAATAGAGAAAACTTAAGAACTCGTCAGTTTATTCAAAAAAATTTGACAAATTTTTTTTGTTTTTGTTGTACACTATTTAAGAAAGGTCATAAGAAAAATTCTCTTCTGGATGATGATTTTGATGATTGGGAACATATTAATGCTAGAGTAAAAGAGCATGAAATTAATGTTGATCATTATCAAATATGGC
Organism: Lepidium sativum; assembly: GCA_023374145.1. NCBI lineage: Eukaryota > Viridiplantae > Streptophyta > Magnoliopsida > Brassicales > Brassicaceae > Lepidium > Lepidium sativum. The sequence goes on along the minus strand of JAKUCM010000328.1, from coordinate 3,445 downwards.
AGATTGGATTGAGTTAAAACAAATATTAGGTAAAAATGAGACTGTTAATAAAAAGCTCAAGAACAATATAGAAAGGAAAAAGAGTTTTGGAAGAAAGATCTTATTAAAATTATTGCAATTGTGAAATTTCTTGCTAAACATAATTTGGCTTTTCGTGGAAAGTATGAAAATATATATCAGGAAAACAATGGAAATTTCTTAGGTCTTAAAGATACATTAGCAACACTTGATCCAGTCATGATAGTAATCATCATTATGTTAGTCATAATATTTAAAATGAGTTGATATTTTTATTTGCTTCTAAGATTTGATCAAAAATTATTTCAAAAAAAAAATGCCAAATATTTTATGTTCTTTTGGATTGCACACATGATGCTAGTCATCAAAAACAAATGACTTCAATTCTAAAACGTGTAAGTAATTTTTCTGGTTCTTATAAAGTTGAAGAATTCTTTCTTGAGTTCTTGAAAATGGATGATACTACTGACCTTGGGATTTTTGTTTTAGTCTGGTTTGGTTCAGGTCTATAAGAGTCTCTCTTTCTCGATTAAAATTGTTGGGGTCTTAGATTGTTGATGAACTCAAAAATTGAATTATAATGGAAACTATTTGAAATTACAAAACAAGTTTTATCGTTTAGATCCTTTACAATTCATTCATCTAACGGATTTAAATCATTTTTTTTTTGTATTTCCAAGTGTATCAAATACTAATCATAGTGTTTAAGCAGGTAGTACATTTTATTTGCTTCTAATCACTTTACATCATATGATCATATGGTAAATTTAAATTATACTTAGCTCCAATTAAAGCAATTTAATTATGATTCCGACTTTTAAAAAAAATATTTTCTAATAAGCCTAGTACATGTATAGCCAATAATATATTGCTTTCTTTTCATAAGGTTAGAAACTCCTCTTTATTGTGGAATAGTGACATAAAAAGATCATGGGGTTCTCGTCAAATAAGCCATTCATGGGAGAGAAATTGTGTGATATGTCCAAAAAATATAATGATCACGCCCCAAGTAACAAGATGAGAGACAAACTAAGACCAATTTGCCTTTGGTTACTCGAGATTAATCTTCTGTAGGCCGTGAAAACTTGTGAAGATAAAAGAGTTGACTTTTAAACAATTATCAATCACACGATGGAAAAGTCGTATTGAGAGTATTAAAGCTATATGATATCAAATTAATGACATATGTGAACCATTATTTCAGGTTATTGATGGAGATAATGATTCTTGTATTCAAAGTGAAGCTAGATCTTTAGCTATTAATGAAATTAGTAGTTTTGAATTTGTGTTATCTACAGTTATTTGATATGATATATTACATATGGTTAATTTAGTTAGCAAACAAATTCAGTCCAAGGATATGCTAATTGATGTTGTTATGGAAGGAGTAAAAGGGTTAGTTTCTTATTTCAAAAAGCATATAATTGATGGATTTAGAAATGCTATGATAATTGTTAAGGAAATAGCTATTGAGAATGTAAGTGATCCAGTGTTTTCTAAGACAGGTGTTATTCGTAGAAAAAAATATTTTTGATGAGATTGGTGGCTATGAGGTATTCTTATTTATGGAAGCAGAATTTAGAACTCAAATTTTTTTTTATTCATAGTTGATCAAGCTATTGTTTCACAAGAGAAAAGATTTGAACAATATCAATTATATGAAAATGATTTTGGGTTTCTCTTTAATTCAAATAAACTGCAGACATTAGATGTGTCTCTTTTAAAATCTTGTTGTGATAATTTTGAATGTGTTTTAAAGAAAGGTGGTGTATTAGATGTCATTGATATGATCTTTTGTGAATTTAAAATTATTAAGATAGTTTCTACAAAGAGGAGTTTTTCAAAGCTAAAGTTGTTGAAAACGTACTTACAGACGATTATAACACAAGAGAGCTAAAACGGACTAGCTTTGATGACAATCGAAAATGATCTTTTGAAAATGATCTTTTGAAGGAAATAGATGTGAAAAGCTTAATTGGTGATTTTGTTGGTAAATATATTAGGAGAGTAATGCTATTTAGTTGATAAAGAATACATAATAAAAAATACGTAAATATTTTGTAAAACTAATAAGTGTTTTTAATATTAATTTAAAGGCCAAGGTTTTTATTGAACCGACACTACTTCTTATATAATTTTTTTTTTATAAATTTGTTGTTTTTTTTTTCAACGGGAGATTAATTAGCCCACAACTGGCCGGTCCAATAGCTAAATTCCTATATAATGTAAGTAGGGAGACTCGATCCCTTGTTGTACAAATGAGCTTCCTTAAGTGGACTTACCGCCGACCACTATAAATTTGTTGTTTAAGATGAGAGAATCGCCTAGGAACATGCAATATCCTGATGTGGAGCGTCAAAAGAATTCGGTATGTTTTTCCTTCAAATTTCTTTCCCCAAAAATTCACTGTATAATCATGTGCTTAACTAACAATCCCTTTCAGAAAAATTAAATTTTTGCAAGTCTTCGAATCTACCCAAATTAATAATGGACTTCCCCACTATCATAAATAATAAATGGACATTGATTCGGCGCAATAAATAAAAATTCATTTGAAGAAATAAAACACAATTTTAGGTATAAGTGATCAACAACACAACTTGTTACAAAATAAAGAAACCAACAAGTAGGTACCATTAAATTCATTCTAACTACTTAAATATGCTGTTTCTATATTGTATCTATCATCAAGCATTTGCTAATACTCCTTTTTTATATCGATTATTATATTCTTTTATTTCTGTAACCTACTGCTTCTGACTCTTAAGAACTTTTGTCATAATACGAATTTCGCAGTTAGTCAGTGCTGTAAAATTGACCATGTTACAATCAATCGGATATTGTGCATTAATTCTCTATTTGACTTCTTTATAGTCCTAAGTATCATTTTTGAGGTCAAATTTTAGATTAACAAAAACTGATTTATAGTATAAACTTGATTTTCTAGAATATATTTCTAATCTACTAAATTATAATAAAGAAGAATCAAACTTATAATACCATAATCACTACCTAATCATTCTAATTACCATAATAAGAAGAATTCAGCATCCTATGATCAACATATAGTTTATTTAGAATACTGATAGAGAAACTTGTGGTGACTGATTTTTTTTTTTCATAGATCTATTATCCATAAAAACATGATTTCTCAATAGATTTCTAACACTACGAGCCATAAAATTGACTGAATATTTACACAAGATTACTTACTTAATTTATCAAGATTATTACTAATGCAATAGTTGTGGAGTATGTATTTATTTGGTGGTTTTATTTGTAAATACATGGGACCTGAATCGGCTATTAACATTAAATGCAAATTAAATGTACTCCCCACCAGAAAAATTAAATCGATCTTTTCCTCTTTTTCTTACCAATTTTTATGAATACAATGAAAATACCAGAAATATAAAAAATTTGCTAT
>JAKUCM010000327.1:0-32152 GCA_023374145.1 Lepidium sativum | reverse complement strand
GATTGAGACTCTATGACATTGAGAGGAATGAGTTCTTAGTGTCATGACAAGTGATTTTTCGAGAAGATAATTGTTAACTTAATAGTTTAAATATTTTTCTTTTGCTAATAATTCTATTAGACTTGAATTCCAAATTAATGCATGAGTCATTTAGCTGAGATATGTAAATCACGAGACTAAGAAAAGCTGGATACATTTAAGTGTTATTTCAGAATTACATAGATATAGTCATGTTGAGTTCTTCTTAGACTAATAGTTAAGATGATTCATCAAACAATTTTGATATTAGAAATTTGATTTTTTTTTAATTATATTTGATAAATAAAAGATGAGATTTTAGAAAATGAACTATATATTGAAAGATTTAGTTTTATGGTCAATTTTATTAAACCACCAGATATGAGCTATGTGTTTATGAAACATTCTAAAATTCTATATAACGAAGTGATCATCGTAAAATTTATACACTGTCCACCATTCTTACAATATTATTAATTATATGTAAATAAAAACTATTATATAATAAACCTAAACATATTGATTCCTTATTATATTTTATTAAAATTGATGTGTTTGTTGTATTTGCTAAGTTTAATGAATAAATTTTTTGATAGCGAAAAAACAAAAGAAATATGGTAAATAAGTTGTTGAAAAATTCACTTTAAACTATTATTTTCAGATATTTAGCTCGTGTTTGGTTATTACTATATATTTGTTTAACAAAAATTAGACTAAACGGAAGAATGATGATTTAGTTTTTAGGTTATATCTTACTTTGTAGGATATTCGAAGAATCGAGAATTAAAAAAAAAATATGTCACAATGAGTATAAATACATAAGTAAAAAATGAAAGAAAAACCAAAAAATATTTACAACATAACTTTTTCTATTTTGGAAAACTTATTATTTAACAAATAAAAACTAAACGAATTGTATAATAATTCTACAAATAAAAATTAATTCATTGACTTAAGGTTGGGTCTCACAATCCAACCCACTCCAAATATCTCTTTCATATATGTATTTCCAGTGACATATTTAGACCCAGAGATGTTCACAATTGCTCCATAGAAATATTGTAAAATATCAGACAATGCCCTAGCATATAACCAATCACTTTCACTTTGTATAACTTTGCAGATTCTATTAAATTCTGAAACATACTTGTCATCTTCTAGCTCAAGCATATCAACCCTTTCTTCAAACTTACAACAACTTGTAGCATCAGAAAGGTTGAGTTCCATCTTGTTTCAACATCTAAACAAAGACCAGCCTTTGATTCAACCTTTTGAATCTCCAAACACTCCTTAAACCTTTTCAGCATACTAGGCGAAGATCGAACATACCTAATAGCTGATTTGATCCTAAAGATTGAATTATGTGCTTCTTGAAGACCATCTTTCACAATCAGACCTAAAATATGTGCTCTACAACGCATATGCATGAATTCTCCACCCAAGATCGTTGTTCCCCATGAAGTCAACTTTTTCTTCAAGTACTTTAACGCAAGATCATTAGAACTTGCATTATCTACAGTAATGGTGAACACTCTTCTAATTCCCCAGAAAATGCAACACTTCTCAACCATTTTACCGATTGTTTCACCAGCATGATTATCAATTATGTAGAAATTGATGACTCTTTTGTGCAACCTCCAATTCTCATCTATATAGTGAGCAGTTAGACACATGTAACTCAAATTTTGTATGGATGTCCAACAATCTGTATTCAAAAAAATATTGCCTTAGTAGTTTCTAAAAAACTTTCTAAGCTTTCCCTTTTCACACTCATAAAATTCTAAACAATCTCTAGCTACCGTTTGGCGACAAAGGATATCAAACCGTGGCTGAAGAACACTCATGAATCTTCTAAATCCCTTATGTTCAACAAATCTAAAAGGTAATTCATCCATAATGATCATTTCAACTAATGCCTTACGAGATGCTGGTTGATTAAATGCCACATACAATGGTACTATACTCCCTATAACTCCATCCATTTGATTATGGTGAAGCAAAGCTGATTGCTTCAACTTTTTACCATCATTTTCACCATCACCTTCTTCTATAGGCATCGATTTGCATCTAGATATGTGATTCAACATTGCACTAGTTGTGGCACCATGCTTAGTTCTACATGAGATCATTGCTCCACAATGAATGCACTTTGCTTTGTCAAAAATATCAGGCTTCATAAAATACAACCAAACCTTAGATCTTTTCTTTGAATCCACAATATTTTCTGAAGATTATGTCTTTTGGTATTGTTCACATAAATCTCGATTGGAGCTGCCAGCATGAGTACAACAATTTTGAGATGATTTTGTAGTCTCGTCTGTTGAAACCATCTACAAAAAAATGATCAACTAAGTTGTTAGTCATAGTACCACAATTACTAAAAAAAACTATAATTTTGACTATTACCATCACTGAAGCGTATCTATATAAACCAAACTAATCAACCAAGTTAATCTGTTAGCCATAGTACCACAATTATACAAGGGTTTAAGATTTGTTATATTCTCAAGTTAAAAATTTAGAAATAAAGACTTGTATGACACTTACAAAGGATTAATCAAACTAATCAACCAAGCTAATCACATTTCTCGAGAACCAATCTAATCACATTACCCAGGAAAGACCTTGTAATCCAACTTGAGGAAGCACCAAGATCTAAAACTACCTAACTTAAATCTAACCTGAAACTTAATCATAACCCAACACACAAAGCTTACAAAATAACCAACTTAGATAGCAAAAACTAAGAGGAAAAGGAAATAGATAAGCCAAAGAAGGTAACATCTTGCAAATTTCACCTTTTGATTATGAAATGCGATGAATGATGTTTAGTGAATTTTAGCGCAATTTTGATGGAAGATTATCGAGAAACAAGTTTTGACAGTAGTGAAAGCTATGGAGGATAAAATAGATGACGAGATGGCATCATTGGATAAGCTTGAAGAAGATGATCTAGAGGTATTGAGAAAGAGAAGATTAACAAGCTTCTACAAGAGGAAATTGCTCAATCAAACCTAAATCGTTCAATAACGGTTAATACAAAGAAATATAGACAGCATAGTGATAGATTTTACAAAGAGAAAAAACAGATTCTAAGAAATTGAAGCTTAGGGTTTGAATGATTCTCTCAAATTTTTGGCGTTAAATTGATTTTTTTTTCGTGGGACTGAAAGTGACGATGACAGGTAAGAGATATGGCTTCAATTTTGATGGGATTAAATTATCCAAGTTTAATGGGTTTAATTCTGAAGGGTTTGAATTGTAAATTTTGGGCTAATTCTTAATGGGCTTAACATCCGGATATTCAGTCCAACATTTTTGCAGTATCCGTAACCGTATCTATATTCGCTGGATATGTAAATTTCCGATCTGTATCCGTTTGGACCGGATATCAATGTTTCAGATCAATGTTTGGATACAGATCCGGATATCCAATGGATACGGATAATTATTCTGAGGGCTAGTTGACACTAACGATCCCTAGCATCCAGAACCTTTCAGTTAGTAAAGAATATCCGAGTTCTATGTTCTTAGCATGTTGTCAAGATTTCTCAAGGGAGCAATAAGTTGACGAGTCATCAAAGTTAGTGTCCTAAATAATTACATTTCATTCACTTGATCTAAACGCAAATATATATTATTATTTTTTAAAAAATACTTCCCTAGACGTAGTAGGATTTTAAGTCTGGTCCTTTCTTATTTTGAGACTCATTTATCTCAACTCTTGGTTTATGTTAATTCTGAGCTGTTCTAGTCCTATAAAATATACATACAAAAAGTAATAAACATAATGACTGACAATAATGTATTGCACTAAGTAACATTTATGTTCTTACGTATAGTCTTGCGACTTCGGGTATTTTGGTTCGAGTTGGATCGGGTAATTCGGTTATAAGATATATACGAAGTTATAAAATGTATTAAAAATTAACCGATTAAATAAAATATTTGGGTTAATTTGGGTATCGGGTAATTTGAGTAATAATAATGACTTCCGAACCAACCCAAATTACAAACCAAAAACCTGAAAAAATTGAATAATTCTTGTTGTTACACATAATAATTTGCTGTAACACACAATAATCAAATTTACAATAATCAAAGACTAAAAAGTTCATACCATAACAAGGTAACATAGATAAACAAATAGGAAGTTTATGTTAAAGAAAAGCACATGATAAATTCAAGACATAACATAAAATAGAAATTAGATAGAGTGAAATATATACATATATTGGATCCTGGTTAAATGCTATTTTTTATATGTGCAAAAAAAGATACAATGAAACAAAAATTTGTCGGAAACAGATTAAAAACATATACAAAACAGATACAAAACATAACATAACAGATACAATTTCAGCATAGTGAATTAGTGAAAAAACAAATTCAAAACATATAGAAAATAGACACAAAAATAGATACAAAAATAGATACAAAAACATATACAAAACAAATCAAGTGTACCTATTGTTCTCCAATTCTAAAGATGTAGAAGTTGCCTAAGGAAACAAATATGAATAAGCTTCAATTTTGATAAGTCTCATACCCACATGTATTGAATGAGATAAGCAAAAACATATACAAAAACATAATTGATTATCTAATGAGTCATAAAATTCTAACTCGTAAACAATTTGAGCCAAGTTTGTAATTTTTTCAGCATCTATTTTGTTTCTCAGCCAGTGTTGTAAACAAAGCAAACTTTCAATCATATGTGGTGTTAAGCAACCTCTGTAAGGGTCCAAAATTCTTCCACTTGTGTTAAATGCGAACTCAGAAGCAACCGAAGACACTTGAATGACAAGCACATCCCTAGCAAGCTCATATAATATTGGAAACATCACACCATTACACTTCCACCATGCTAGCATGTTGTAATCCATTCCCAAGATATTTCTCTTACGTGGCACATTTTTTACCATCAGGTCTATGTCTAGCTGATCACTAACTTCCTCATTAGAAGTTTTATTATCCATTTCTTTATATAGAGCATGTCTATCATACCCATCATCACCAGACATATCAAAAAGCATATCAGAAGTTGCTTGTTCAGCATCCCCTACATCACTCTTGGCTCCACCATGAGAGGAGGTGCTCAGCTTAGGGACATACTATTCATACATATTCTTCATTGTAGCCTTAATTGATGATCTAAGATGCTCACCCTCGTCAGTGTCTTTACCATAGAGATTGTCAAAGTAAAAATATGCAAACTGCATCTTACTCCTTGGGTCAAAGACACTTGAAATGATCACTAATGGATTTATGTTGAGAATTCCATCCCAATACTTCTCAAACCTAGTCCTCATGGCTAATGCTTGTGTTCATAGGAGCTCATCTTGGTGGGAGCTTCATGCAATGATATGTTGTTTTATGATGACTATCTCATTGTAGCAAAGTAAAGATGTCACTATCTTTGATGCTAAAAATGCCAAAGTGCAGTTGAGAAATAATCTTAAGAACTTCACCAAACTCTGAATTTCATTCTAACTATCAGTAGTTAGAGGTCCACTCCTTTCTTCTCCACCCTCATATATCTCATTGAAATATAAGTTGTAAAGCTTGTTTTCTTCAAACAACTTCTTAAATGTATCACAAAATTTCAAAGCAAATGTAAGGACAAGGTATGTGGAATTCCACCTTGTAATACAGTAAGTGTAACACTCCCTCTACTTACTTTCTCTGACTGAACTTGGTTTTGAAATGATTCAAGTCTTGGTGGAGCTGATCTCACATAATTATGTTTATTTATAACTATAAAATAATAATATTCATTAATATTTATTTTATATTTTATTATATAATAAAATATTTCAAAGTCACTTGTTAAGAGGATTGTTCCACGTTTCAAATCTTATGATCAGAATTCACTCTGTAACTTATTATATAAAATAGAATGTCCCAAAGTTACTCACTAAAAAAATTGTTCACGTGTCAAATCCATGTGAGATCCCCAGGAAAATGAAATTAAAATTGTAAATAGTTATCTTTAGTTAAAATTATAAAATAAAAAATTTATTACAATTTATTTTGTAATAAAAATAAAATTAACTATATATTATATTTAAATAAAATATATAATAAATTTTATATAAAAGACATATTTTAATATTCTTAACAAAAAAATCCGAATAGAATATAATTTTTAAAATTAAAAATTGAAATTTTGTTGTGTTTATATTCTTAAAAACAAAATTATCCCAATAAAAAAAAACAAAGAAAAAGAAATTATAAATCTATTTTCATATCGTAATAATTTTAAACTAATTATAAGCCTTTGGAAAGAGAAAAATAAAAAGTAATAAGAAAATAAAAGAATATCTTTCATTCTAACAAAATTTGGATTACAAAAAATTATTTATTATATAAAATAAAATGTTCATAATTATTCATTAATAGGATTGTTCAATGTGTCAAATCCAACAATCAATATTTTTTGTATATATATATATATATATATTAAAAAAGAAGATAAAATATCTTTCAAATATTTTTTAAAATATTTATTTTTATCACAAAAAATATCTCTAACCACAATCGTATTATATAAAGTTGGATTTTAAAATTTAGCAATCAACGAAATTGTTCCATGTGTCAAATCTAATGATCCTAAATTCAATTATATAAAGTAGGTTTTCAAAATTTAGTAATCAACAGAATTGTTTCACATGTCAAATCCGATTAGATAGAATACTCCATATTAATATGGTAATGATTCAAATATTTCAAATAATCCATAATTACTCAAACACTCTTATGAAATCGTAAAATGTCATTCTTCCTTTTTAGATGTGTAAACAAAAACGTAATAACGAAAATGTCATTAATGAAATATGCCATGTCAGCACTTTGCACGGCTTAGGTCTACCAAAATTAGTGCCATGTTAGCCCGAAGCTCCACCAAACTTTACCATGACATAATTTGCCTCCACCAAGCACTTTCAAAGAACAACCATACTATTCTTTATGTAATTAGGAAGTCGTATTATTGGGGATAAAGTGTATGAGGTTTTCTTAGTTTGGTAGAGTTTAGTAGATTTTGGTCGAGTTTGTAACGCTAATGTAGTAAATTTTGGTAGATTTAGTAACGATAGCGCGGTAGAGTTTGGTTGAGTTTGTACACTGTGTGATAGAGTTTGGTTGAGTTGTATATGATAATGTGGTAGATGTTGGCAGAGTTTACGGTAATTTGGTAGAGTTTGGCAGTGTTGGTTCATTTAACCTAGTTTGTAGAATGACAATTTTACCCCTTAATTATTACATCACCTACCTTCTTTCTCACTCACTCATCGAAACAAAACACCATTGAAGCACAAAATCACCATTGTTGCTTGACCTCATTCCTTATCTTTTGAGCCCGTTTTCTTGATTTTGGATCCATGGATCAAATTTTCTTAGTTTGTGAGAGTTGAAAATTTGACCAAATTATTGATCCTTTCTAGTGGATATTTTTCTTGGTTGTAAAATCATGGAATTGAGTCAATATGTACGTTATGATGAGTTTGTGAGGATGGTGCATGAAGATCTCGATTTAAATCAACATATCTATAAGGTAAAACTGAGTTAAGTATCAAATGAACTCATGTATGCACTACAACAAGATACACCTCCAATCTTTGTGACAAACAAGAGGCAACTGCGTGGATACGTACAACAGTTTTGAAAAGAGGCAATTCGTCTTTTTGTGGATACTTCAAGGAGATCTCATGTACTGGTGTGTCTGCATTTTAGCATGTTTTAGAGGCATTATTTAGCATGTTTTGCATTCATACTTGCATTATTATAATTGTTTTAGGTCCTTTTAGGCTTAATTTGCATATCTAGTATTGGGCATTGCATACATTGCATAAAGGGCAGATTTAAGGTACTTTAGGAGCTTATTATTGAGTATTTTGGACTACAAGAAGACCAATGGGTGAATCGATTGGCCTAAAGTTGAAGTTCAAGATGGGATCTAGAAGATTTGGCATATCTCCATGACACTCGACCATCACTTGGCCGAGTGGTTTTTCGCACCAGAACATTGACTTTTTCGTCAGAGTTGACTTTTTAGGCCTTTTTGTAAAAAGACCTATAAATACCCCCTTTATGTAATGAAGCAAACCCTAGAACGTTTTAGCCTATTTTCTTTAAGCAAAAAAGACTTTTTTCTCTCATTTTTCCTTTGTAATTTCCCTTTCTTTGAATCTTAGATCCTTGTTGATCTTTTGATAATTTGATTTTTATGCTTTCAATTATTGTTGTTCATCTCTGCTTGATCTTTCTAATGATGTTAATGGTTTATGATTCTGGGTTTATGTTCTTCATCATGAATATTGAGTAGATCAATTATGGTTCTTGAGGAGATGGTGAGATTTGGGTAGATTTAGATAATTCAAGACTTGTTTAGGGTTGAATAGGCTTAGATCTCTTCAGTCTGAGTGTCCTTAATGCTTATTTCTTTCTGATCAATAGAAATCTGATGGTTTGGTGTTTCCCACCCAAAAGTTGTTTGTAATAATGCTCGAATGAACTTAGGTTGAGATAACTTCTCATATTCAAGAGATTGACTGTCTAGGGTGTTATTAGGCTCTGTTAGGTCTGTGTTTAGTGCCTCTTGAGCCCTCTAATCGTTCATGAAATTCAAGTCTGGTTAGGGTTTGAGAGAGGTCCCATTGCATGAGAATGAATGTGATTGTTGTGATTCCTTGCCTAGAGGTCATTTAAATAGGTTGATAAACAAGTCTGGAACCCCTAGGAATACCTTGATCTTTGATCTTTAACCTCAAGAACCCCTTTTCCTTCATTGAATTTCGTCTCTCTTAGTGCTCTGTTTTTCTGCGAAAATTTTGTTTCATCAATGCTCTGTTTTTCGTCATTGCTCTGCTTTCGTTCTGTTTTTGCGTTTTGTTTTTACTCTGTTTTGCGTTATGTTTTCATTAAGCTTGATTAGCATAATATCATTCACCATAATCATTCTGGCTTAGATTAGGAGTATATTGCATCCAAATTGAATAGGTGCTAGCCCAGTTGGATTGACTCCTTACTGTATTGCAATTGATTAGATAACAGTAGGTTATTTGATACCGTAAAAATCATGTTATCAAATTGGCGTCGTTGCCAAATGGGTTCTAGTTAGCTACAATTAGGATTATCACTTTCCTGAGACTAAGTTCTACGTGTGTGTCCTGTTTTTTTCCGTTCTTTATAGCTTGTGATTGGGTTTTGTCTGTTTTGCAGGAACACTCCACCCACACAGCTCGAGTGCCATGATTTTCGAACTCCCTAGAACACTCGACTTTAACACTCGATCCAGCCTTGGTCGAGTGTCCGTTTCCTGAGTCAAAATCCACCTGCATGCATACCAGATCAAAGGGTAGTGAACATCTCATCCCCTACTCGGACAACATAGACAGATTCCCTCGTGAACAGTTGTGGACTCAGCAGAACAGTTTGAACGAGGAGCTTCAGGATTAGGTTGGGATGGAAGAACAGTCACATGCTACTGAGCCAGAACATCATCCTAGGCGCACAAAACACATTGGAGCTGGTGATGCTCCAAATATCCACACTACACGCCATGGAATTGTTCCACCTACCATTGTCAACAACAATTTTGAGATTAAGAGTTGTATGATCTCCATGGTGCAGAACAGTAAGTTTCATGGTTTGCCATCTGAGGATCCGCTGAATCATCTTGATGAGTTTGAGAGACTAACCACTTTGACCAAGATTAATGGGGTCAGTGAGGATGCTCTGAAATTGAGGCTGTTTCCATTCTCTCTTAGAGACAAAGTTCATATGTGGGAAAAACATTTGCCTCAAGGGTCTATTACATCTTGGGATGCCTATAAACAAGCCTTTCTGGGTAAATTCTTCTCCAACTCCAGAATTTCGAAGCTTTGCAACTCTATCTCCGGTTTCAAGCAAAACCATTCTGAGACATTCTCTGAGGCATGTGAACGATTCAAGATGTACCAATCTCAATGCCCCATCATGGATTTAGTGTCGAACCTCTCCTAAGTACTCTTTACAGAGGCGTTCTTCCCAAGATTCGAATGTTGTTGGACGCAGCCAGCAATGGGAACTTTCTGAACAAAGATGTCGATGATGGTTGGGAACTAGTTGAGAACTTAGCCCAAGCAAATGGGCAGTACAGCGAAGACTATGATCAGATTCCCAGGCGTACAACATATCCAGACATGGTCAATAGGAAGGAGCTCAAAGCCATACAAGACAAGCTGGATAGGTTGCTCTCCGCTCAGCAGAAACAGGTGCATCATGTGAGTGAGGCAGAATAGGTTGAAGAGGATGACGATCAGGTAGAGGAGGTCAGTTTTGTGCAGAATCAGGGAAACAACTATCGCCCTTATAACAGTTACAAACCTAACCCAAACCTCTCCTACAAGAACACCAATGTGGCTAATCCCCAAGATCAGGTGTATCCCCCAAAACAACACAACAAGCCTCCATCCAAACCTTTTATCCCCAAACCATAGTACGAGCAAATGCATCACCAACCCCCTACTGTACCACATAGATATGAGAACCACAACCCACCCCAACCCCAACAAACACCTGAGGTTATGGACATTTTGGAGAAAATCCTCAAAGGTCAGACAGCTACAGCATCAGAACTAACTAGGAAGTTTGTTGAGGTGCACACAAAGATAGATGCTTCCCACAATGATCTCTAATGTAAGTTTGGGACTCTTAATGCCCGCCTCAAGTATGTCGAGAATCAGCAAGGTTCCTCATCTACTGCGAAACCCACTGGACAGCTACCAGGAAAAGCTGTTCGGAACCCTAAGGAGTATCACACCAATGCCATTACACTCTGTAGTGGTTGTGAGTTACTGATCCATGTTGAGGATGCAGATGCCACTGAGGACAGAGTCATTCATGAGGGGGAGGATGATTTGGTCGAATAATAGACAGAAATCAGCACAAAACCACCGAAGTCCAGAACACTCGACCACCACCTGGTCGAGTGTCACCTCCTGAACCCTGAAAGCCGAGTGACTTGCAGAAAAACCCAAAGTCGTTTGCTCCACCACCTTTCAAACCCCAACATCCTTTCCCACAGAGATTCAAGAAGGATGTTGCAGACAAATACAAGACTCTCTTTGAAAAACAGATAAGGGATGTTGAGGTGAAGATACCAATTCTGGATGTATTCATGCTAATGCCCCCTTACCAGAAGTTTTTGAAGGATGCAGTCAAAGACAGAACACAAGAAGTTGAAGGGATGGTTGTGCTAACATATGAGGTCAGTGCTGTTATATAGAGGAAAGTCATACCTAAGAAGCTAGATGATCCAGGGACATTCACAATCTCATGCTCCTTAGGTCCTCTCACGTTCAGGAGTTGCCTATGTGTTCTAGGAGCATCGATCAGCTTGATGCCACTGTCAGTTGCCAAGCGCTTAGGGTTTGACAAGTACAAGACGTGCAATATATCTTTGGTCTTAGTTGATAGATCGGTTAGGATTGCACATGGTATTTTGGAAAATCTACTGGTTCAGGTTGGAGGAGTGGAAATCCCAACAGACTTCGTTGTTCTCGATATGGGAGAAGAGCCTAAAGACCCCTTGCTGTTTGGTAGGTCTTTCTTGGCCATTGCAAGAGCTGTGATTAATGTACCAAAAGGAGAAATTGAACTGAATTTGGGGAATGATTTCAAAATGACCTTCAACATCAGCGATGTGATGAGGAAACCGACTATTGAGGGTCAGCTGTTTGTAGTTCAGGAGATAGATGATCTTTCAGAGGATCTGTTTGAGGAGTTAGTGGAAGAAGATCCCCTTGGTACTGCTCTAACAAAAGATGGTTGTGATGGGTACGTACATAGGGAAACAGAGGTTTACGAGAAACTGTTGGACTCTTACAAGCCTCTAAAAGGGGAAAATCGGTTCGAGACTGTACACTCGACCATGACACTCGATCACCATAAGGTCGAGTGTCACGATTCAGCCCCAGACTGCTTACACTCGACCAACACACTCGACCACACCAAAGTCGAGTGTCAACCTTCAGTAGATCCAGACGATTGGTCGGAGCTCAAATCACCGAAAGTGGATCTCAAACCACTCCCCTTGGGGCTCAGGTACGCGTTCTTGGAACCAATTCAACATATCTTGTGATTGTGAATGATGCATTAACTGAGAATGAGTTAGATATGTTGCTTGCTGAGTTGAAATGGTTTAGGAAAGCTCTAAGATACTCATTGTCTGAAATTAGTGGAATTTCTCCTGACTTGTTCATTCATAGAATTCACCTTGAAAATGAATCCTACTCTAGCAGGGAACCTCAAAGGAGATTAAATCCAAATCTAAAAGAGGTTGTTAAGAAGGAAATTTTGAAATTGCTAGATGCTGACATTATTTACCCTATTTCGGATAGCAAATGGGTATCTCCTGTGCATTGTGTGCCCAAGAAGGGGGGGGAATCACTGTTATTAGGAATGAGAATGGTGATTTGGTTCCCACTAGGACTGTTATAGGGCATAGGATGTGCATTGATTTTAGGAAATTGAATTCTGCATCTAGCAAAAATAATTACCCCTTACCCTTCATTGATCAAATGCTAGAGAGGTTGGCTAATCATCCATATTACTGTTTCCTTGATGGATATAGTGGATTTTTCCAGATCCCTATACATCCAAAGGATCAGGAAAAGACAACCTTTACCTGCCCTTATGGCACATTTGCATATAGGAGAATGTCATTTTGTCTCTGTAATGCACATGCTACTTTTCAACGTTGCATGACTTCGATATTTTCAGATCTGATTGAGGAGATGGTTGAGGTGTTCATGGACAATTTCTCTGTCTATGGCACTTCTTTCTCCTCTTGTTTGTCAAATTTGTGTAGGGTTCTATCTAGGTGCGTTGAAAGAGACCTTATGTTCAATTGGGAAAAGTGCCACTTCAGGGTGAGAGAGGGCATCGTTATGGGTCATAAGATATCAGAGAAGGGTATTGAGGTTGACAAAACCAAGATAGAAGTGATAGTTCAGCTGCAGCCTCCCAAAACAGTGAAGGACATTAGGAGTTTCTTGGATCATGCAGGGTTTTATAGGCGTTTCATTAAGGATTTTTCTAAGACTGTTAGACCTCTAACTCGTCTCCTCTGTAAGGAAACAGAGTTCATCTTTGATGAAGAATGTCTCAAGGCCTTTCTGGAACTCAAAGAGGCCTTAGTGACAGCACCTATTGTTCAAGCGCCAGATTGGACTCTTCTTTTTAAGATAATGTGCGATGCTAGCGATTACGCTGTTGGAGCAATTCTGGGACAAAAAAATGATAAGAAGCTCAATGTGATTTACTATGCTAGTAGAACACTGGATGAGGCTCAGGTGAAGTACGCCACAATAGAGAAGGAATTACTTGCAGTGGTGTTAGCCTTTGAGAAGTTCATGTCCTATTTGGTTGGATCGAAGGTTATTGTGCACACAGATTATGCAGCTCTGAGGTACTTGATGAAAAAGAAGGATGTTAAGCCTAGACTACTTAGATGGATTTTGCTGCTGCAGGAATTTGATATGGAAATAGTGGACAAGCTTGGGATAGAAAATGGTGTCGTAGATCACCTCTCTAGGATACAGGTGAAAGGATCCCTTCCGATGAATGATGATACGCCAGAAAAGCATATGTTGAGTTTTTCCATCAGACACTCGACCATGACACTCGATCAAGCCTTGGTTGAGTGTCCGCCATGCAGTCAGAAGAGTTGCTTTACGGTCGGATTGCAACTTGCCGAAACTAGCTTGTCGTGGTATGCTGATCTAGTGAACTTTTTGGTAGGAGGGAGAACTACCTAAGACTTTAAACTCTCATCAAAGGAAGAAATTTTATAGGGATGTGAAGCAGTACTTCTGGGATGGGCCATATCTCTACAAGAAAGGATCTGATGGGCTTTTCAGAAGGTGCGTGTCAGAGGAAGAAGTTAAGGGGATATTAGAGCACTACCATGGATCTGCATATGGTGGACACTTTGCAGTATTCAAGACAGCACAAAAGATTCTTCAAGCTGGGTTATGGTGGCTATCCATCTTTAGGGACTGCCAGGAGTTTATATCCAGATGCGACTGCTGTCAGAGGATGGGCAGTATAAGTAAGAGGAACGAGATGCCTCAGAATCCCATCATGGAAATAGAGGTGATTGACTGCTAAGGAATTGAATTAATGGGAACTTTTAACCCACCATCTTTGGAAAACAACTACATTCTGGTTGATGTGGATTATGTTTCGAAATGGGTGGAAGCCATTGCATCTCCCGCAAATGAGGCAAAGGTAGTACTGAAGCTTTTTTTTTTTTTTTTTTTTTTTTTTTTTTTTTTTTTTTTTTAGATGATCAGTGATGGACGATCCCATTTCATCAACAAAATCTTCGAGAACTAGCTCAAGAAACATGAGGTTAAACACAAGGTGGCAGCTCCTTATCATCCCCAAACCAGTGGGCAAGTTGAGGTATCCAATAGGCAGATCAAGTCTATTCTGATAAAAGTAGTTGGGCTATCGAAGCGTGATTGAGCCGCCCAGATTGGATGATACTCTTTGGGCCTATAAGACTGCTTTCAAGACACCAATTGGGAGAAACACCTTTTCAGCTACTCTATGGGAAGTCATGCCATTTGCCAGTAGAACTATAATACAAGTCGATTTGGGCAACCAAGCTTTTGAATTTCGATTTCAAGACAACCCAAGAAAAAAGACAGATGGATCTGCATGAACTAGAGGAGATCAGACTTGAGGTATATGACAGCTCTTAGGCATACAAGGATCACACCAAGGCAGCTCATGACAAGAATATTTAGTCTAAGACGATCACAACTGGTGATCAAGGCTTCTCTTTAACTCTAGGCTCAAGTTGTTTCCGAGTAAACTTCGATCGAAGTGGTCTGTTCCGTTTAAGGTGGTGCAAGTTCAACCATATGGAGCAGTTACCTTGACCAACAACAAAGGGGAAAAATTTATAATGAGTGGTCACAGGGTTAAGCCATACTTGGCTAACTGCAAGATTTCCGAGGGAACTTTAGTTCTCCTCGATGAGCCACCTCATCTCCAATGAATATGAGGGAGTCAAGCTCGAGACTATAAACGAGCGCATTTGGGAGGCAATCCCAAAGGTATCCTCTCTCTATATATATATATATTCTATTTTGCATCCACATTCAGCATATTTAATTTCTTTCGATACTCTTATAGTTTTTGTCTTTAATTGCATTTATTTCATCTTACATGCACTTGGAAGGGTTTTTGTACGTTTTGCAGGGAAGTGGAGCCCAAAATAAGACAAGTGGGGCTAGAGTTGACATGATGGGACAACACTCGACCACGTCTGGTCGAGTGTCCCACTTGAGTGACAGCTGCCATATGACAGACTGACACTCTACCAAGCCTACTCGAGTGTCATACTCGAGTGTCCCACCACCTTGCCTATTCCGAGGCATGCACACCTATAACTGCGAAAAGTTGAAAAAGGGGAGACATTTATTGCGAGAAACGGGTCAAATCTATCTTTAATGCCTTGTCGTTTATATTTAATTTAAAAGATTTAATTTAATCCACATTCAAATTTTAAATTTGAAAAGGATTCCCCCTTATCTCACCTCCTCTATATAAAGAGGATGACCCTCTCTCTTCTCATTCACACAAAATCCACTCTCTCACTAAAAACTATTTCTAGCTTTTCTCTCTTTTGTAGAAGGTTTCTTGTGAAGTCGAGTGTAGGAGATCTCAAGGGTCCAGTTCGATCAACCGCTGCTCGTCTCTCAGTACATTCGTGACACTCGACCTCCTACTGCTCGAGTGTCAAACTCGAGTGTCATCTCTCCTTCCTCTTTCCGACAAATCGATACAATGTCTGAACGGAAAACCAACCATGCTAGTCTCCTCCGACTCAGAGCCAAGAACAACGCTCGGTTCAGAAACCAGCCTCAGCAAGGGGAGTCTTCTAGGAGCAAGCCCAACCCTGACAAAAAGGAGCAAAGAAGGTTAGTGATCCAATCAGAGAGTGAGTCGGGGGAAGAGAGGGAATACATACTGTTTTGAGGAGTTCACTCTGCCACCACGTCAGGGAGCCCCGATCAAAGAAGCACATAATCACATCGGCTTGCTTCAAAAGATGAACAAATGGCTCATGAAGAGAGTCAAAAAGCTGACTGCTAGTGATGAGGCTAGAAGACAGGAGAATGAGGAGCTGAACAGAAGGGTAGCTGCTTTGGAAAGGGATAGAGGAAAGTCATTAATGCCAGTTCATCCAAGGCGTGCTTCTGTGTCCATGGATCGTGAGAGACAACAACAACCAACACCAGCTAGACACTCCTCTGCAAACACCGCAACATTCTCATACATGAGGCCACTCGACCCAGAAGCTGCAAGCTCGAGTCGAGCACTCAAGCAACACCAGATCGAGCATCAACTGGGACACTCGACCACGGTGAGCTCGAGCATCGACATGAAACCGGCGATTACATGGCAGCCATGCGGGACAAGGTTGCCGACTATTGGAACCTCTGAGAGGTACAAATTCCTTCCCTTCATTGTATATACCATTGCATATTTTCTCTTGACTTGTTGGTATAGGATCCTCTTTCAGGATTTTATACACACAAGAGACTGTGTGATTTAAGTTTGGGGGGAGGGTCCTAGAGTATATTTGACTTTGTTTTATGTGATTCCGTGTTTTGATTTTCCCCATTTCATCATCTGCATTTCATTTAAGGCATAGAAAAACCAAAAATATTTTTAGTTAACATATTTGTTCATTTGCATATCATTTAAGGCATTGAAAACGCATAAAAATTTGAAAAACCATGAAAAAGCATCAGTCAAAAACAGAGTGTTCATGTTGCTGCATTGCATTCATATAGGATTAAGTCTAGATTTTTGGGAATCATCTTGCTAATAATAGACAGTCTTGCTAGGTTGATTGGCTAGTAACCATAGTGAACTCTTGGACTTGCGTTCTTCCCTCTTAAACACTGATTGGTAGATCATTGACCTTAGAAACCGGTGCTTATGTTGTGTATCAAAAAGGACCAGATTTTGTTTCCTCATAATCGGATTCATTTTTTTCCAAATTAGGGGCTTGAAATTCATTGCATAATATCCTTCCTTAGGTTCAACTAGCTAAGTAGAAAGAAAAGCATAAGAAAAATATAGAATCATCCTTCATACAACTCAACTAAAATAATATAGTCTAAGATGAACGAGGATTGTGCGTAAACCCATACCTTCTTGTGTTCATTGATAAGACCATTACGATGTTACCTAAGGTGAACCAGGACTGTGCGTAAACTCGTACTTTTTCGTGTTTTGTTGATAAAGTTAATTCATTGATGCCTAAGGTGAACCGGGACTGTGCCTAAACCCGTACTTTTTCGTGTCTCATTGATAAGGCTAGAGCAAATAAGTATGAGTTTGAGCAAATGTAGGAGAAAATAAGAAGTGATTTAAATGTTGAATTAATGGTGTCTAGCTGAATTTGAGGAAGTTGAATCCCAAGTTCTTTGATCGATAGCCCCTCTTGAGGTCTGCACTTATAGAAATAGGTTTCAAATCTGAGTTTCTTAGAGTCCAGCTAAGTATTCGGGAGTATTCGGTTGTTATGCTAAGCCTTGATGTAAGTAGATTGTGGTTTTTACAATGGAATGGGGGTTCACATGTGGATTACGGTTTTCAGCTTGATGAGTTTTTTGTTTGAGGTAAGATGTTCCCATTGTCAGGAACCTCTTTTCCTTCTTAGCTCTATGCATTTGCTTGAGGGCAGGCAAAGACTAAGTTTGGGGGGAGTTGATGTGTCTGCATTTTAGCATGTTTTAGAGGTATTATTTAGCATGTTTTGCATTCATACTTGCATTATTATCATTGTTTTAGGTCCTTTTAGGCTTAATTTGCATGTCTAGTATTGGGCATTGCATACATTGCATAAAGGGCGGATTTCAGGTACTTTAGGAGCTTATTATGGAGTATTTTGGACTACAAGAAAACCTATGGGTGAATCGATAGGCGTAAAGTTGAAGTTCAGGATGTGATCTAGAAGATTTGGCATATCTCCATGACACTCAAGCATGACACTCGACCATCACTTGGTCGAGTGTTTTTTCACACCAGAACGTTGACTTTTTCGTCAGAGTTGACTTTTTAGGGCTTTTTGTAAAAAAGGCCTATAAATAACCCCTTTATGTAATTAAGCAAACCCTAGAACGTTTTAGCCTCTTTTCTTTAAGCAAAAAAGACTTTTCTCCTTTTTCCTTTGTAATTTCCTTTTCTTTGAATCTTAGATCTTTGTTGATCTTTTGATAATTCGATTTTTATGCTTTCAATCATCGTTGTTCATCTCTGTTTGATCTTTCTGATGATGTTAATGGTTTATGATTCTGGGTTTGTGTTCTTCATCATGAATATTGAGTAGATCAATTAGGGTTCTTGAGGAGATGATGAGATTTGGGTAGATTTAGGGAATTCCAGATTTGTTTAGGGTTGAATAGGCGTAAATCTCTTCAGTCTAAGTGTCTTTAATGCTTATTTCTTTCTGATCAATTGAAATCTGATGGTTTGGTGTTTCCCACCCAAAATGTGTTTGTGATAATGCTTGAATGAATTTAGGTTGAGATAACTTCTCCTATCTCAAGAGATTGACTGTCTAGGGTGTTATTAGGCTATGTTAGGTCTGTGTTTAGTGCCTCTTGAGCCCTCTAATCGTTGGTGAGAATCAAGTCTGGTTAGGATTTGAGAGAGGTCCCATTGCATGAGAATGAATGTGATTGTTGTGATTCCTTGCCTAGGGGTCATCTAAATAGGTTGATAAACAAGTCTGGAACCCCTAAGAATACCTTGATCGTTGATACTTAACCTCAAGAACCCCTTTACCTTCATTGAATTTCGTCTCTCTTAGTGCTTTGTTTTTCTGCAAAAATTATGTTTCATCAATGCTCTGTTTTTCGGCATTGCTCTATTTTTGTTCTGTTTTTACTCTGTTCTGCATTCTGTTTTCATTAAGCTTTATTAGCATAATATCATTCACCATAATCATTTTGGCTTAAATAAATTGAGTAGATTGCATCCAAATTGAATAGGTGTTAGCCTAGTTGGATTGACACCTTATTGTATTGCAATTGATTACATAATAGTAGGTTATTTGATACCGTAAAAATCATGTTATCATGTACTTGTAAGAGAAGGTATAACATTTGAGTCTAAATGCGAGCGTTCCTTTAATAAATTTGATTCTACGTCTGGTATACTATTTTCAACGTGTGGTGGAGTTAGGCAAACTGTCAAACAAGAAGAGGAACATGTTAACTACAATGAAAAAGCATAAATGAGATTCGACTACTGTGAGGATGTAAATGGTGCAAGCTCTAGTGATGAAGACCTCATACATGTTCAAAAGAAGTGTGATAAAGAAGATAGAAAAAATTACCTCCTAAGAAGAGAGATTTGACATTTGATAAATGAGGTCAATTCAATTAGCTGTTGGAAAAATTTATCCCACAAAAGACGATCTTAAGTTAAGGTTAATAACATATCCAATTTTACATAGGTTTGACTTTGATGTCAGATCTCTTCGTCGAAGATGTTATTGATTGTGAGATGTTGGGTTCCAAACTGCTTTTGGAAAGTCCATGCTTCACGCCACGATCCAAATATATTATGGAAAACACAATTGCTTTGTTACAGATAGGTCATCTCGGGCACGTCAAGCGCGTCATTCCTGATGATCAAGAATTGGCCATCATTTCAGATAGGCATAAATCAATATCCAAAAAAAGTGTATCCGCTCGCCTCTCATGGGGTTTGCACTTACCATATACGTAAATATATTTTATCAAATTTCGGAGGAGGGGAGTCCTTTAAACTGTTTAAGAAGGTGGTTCTAGAAGAGGATGGCAAAAGCAGGGGCAACAGTGACCATTTTCACTACATGATTCAAAAAACTTATAAAGGTATGGCTGCGTTGAGTTTGGTAGACTTTAGAAGATCTTGGATATCTATGTAGTAGAGTTTAATAAACCGTAGTAGAGTTTGGTAAACCTTAGTAGATCTTGGAGATCTTTGTAGTAGTCTTAGATATATGTGTAGTATATCTTGGTAGACTTTAGGAGATCGTAAATTTCTATGTAGTAGAGTTTGATAGACATTAGTAGATATTGGATATTTATGTAGTAGAGTTTGGTAAACTTTAGTAGATCTTAGATATTTGTGAAGTAAATCTTGGTAGACTATAGCAGATTTTAGATATATATATATATATATATATATATATATATAATAGAGTTTAGTGGACTTTAGTATATCTCGGAGATATATGTAGTGGAGTTTGGTAGACATTAGTATATATTACGATATTTTTCTTCCATGTAGAATAGATTTCTTGAAGCCACATAGTACAATGTGCAAGACATTGATGAGCATCAAGTTGTTGTCACATGCTCGGCATCCTCACATGTGGTAAATATGACGAAGAAAATGTGTTCTTGCAAACGGTTTGACATGGATAAAATACCTTGTGTGCACATCTTAGCCGCAACAGAAGCATGGCAGTGTTCTAAGATCGACCTAACAGATTCTTACTGTTATACAAGTTACTTGTACCATGCGTACGCCAAATGTGTGATGCCAAGAGATGCATCACTTCCAATACCTGAAGATGTGTCTAGCAAAGTATGTAAACCTCATGTTGTACGTAACCAACCTGGTAGGTCAAAGAACTTGCAGTTGAAAAGTTGGTTTCAGTGCTCGTTGGAGGCAAAACGTCCAAGGAAAGTGAAGACTTGTTCTAGATGTAAAAGTGTGAAACATTATGCCCGAACATGTAGAGCAGACATCTAATCTTGAACTCACTAAGTTTGTTTTCGAGCATGTTGTTTCTTAGCTTTACCAAACTCTACTATAAATCTACCAACATCTACCAAATTCTATTATACATCTATCAAAATCTACTAAAATTTATTCTTGTGATGAAGAACACAAACTTTTGTTATGTTAACTTATTTTGTTCATTACAAAATAACATTAATATACTCTCATAGGAACATCATAAAATATTAGTCGTTTGAGAGTATTTGTTAACAAAAGATCTACCATAGTAACTAATAATATATCTTACTTTACCACTCTAAAAGCAACCCCTGTGACGCTGTAATCAGTACTTCCATATCAATTTTACCCCACGCGGATAGGGATCAGTTAATGAAATTGTTTCTCGTATTGGAAGCTCATCCATGACGTTAATGCCGAATTTCATGCAAATAAAAAGAACAAACTTATCGACAATTCTATTAAATATGTGTTCCAGGACAAAAACACTCAATAAACTTCAGCGTATAAATGTCACACTCACCGGATTGGTAGTTCAACTGGGGTCGACTTCACCCTATAGATAGTGTAAGCATTCACCTTAACATGTTTCTGCATTTCCTTTGGTGTCATTCTCCTAACCATATATGGAATCATCCTCGCGTACGGCCTGATTTCATGAATAAACATAAGCCAGATTAAGAAGAAGGATCTACATTTATCTACCAAGATCTACTAAACTAAACCAAACAATGCATGATAGTCTACCAAGATCAACTAAACTCTACCAAGATCAACCAAACTCTACCAAGATCAACTAACCTCAACCAAACGATGCACCATAGTCTACCAAACTATACCAAACTCTACCAAGATCTACTAAACTCAACCAAACAATGCACCATAGTCTACCACACTCTACCAAGCAAACTCAACCAATATGTGCATAGTCTACCAACATTACCTCACTGAGTCAACCAATGCATGATGTGGCATAATTGAGAGGGATAAATCATATATTTTAATGTTATGCTTAAGTAAATCGATCTCCAATACTACCCAATGTATATTCCTGATGTTATGAGCAATGTACAAGGTGTCAGCATCTTGAAACTACTACTTGTTTGTTGGACACCACACTAGGGCTCTTCTTGTATACATTTGGCGAAAATAATCTTCAAATATATACTATTTCTCGTTTGCTGCAAAGGCCTTGTACTAAGCACACTAGAAAGCATATAGCTCAGGATCAAAGAACTCAATCCTATCACTCTCATACGGAGATGGAGTCTGCATACTTCTTCAACAGATGATGTTAATAACACTTGTCATATGCTACAAAAAAAGGAGAACACAATATTAAGTTAACCAACCAAAGTCTACGAGGAAAACTTCAAAGAATTTACTAGATTTGTTAACCATCCATATTGACCCACTCGCCACAAATTTTTGGGCATGAGCAACCGAAAATAGAACTCAGCTAAATGAGTGATGTCATCAATCATGTGATCCATGAAAATGTGGGTAATCAACAAACACCATAAATGTAATGATTTTGTACGTCAAATAACGTTTTAACAAAGAATATATGGGCCTTACATTTCATGTCTAATAAGGTTACACAGCTGAACCACTTTGGACTTTTGTATTGGCCCAAATGAATTTTATGTGTTAGGGCGCTACCCCATCCTCTATAATGCGCTTAACAACATAAATTCCTTCGAACAATAATTTTCGAATTATAGATAACATTATTCTATCATTAAGAAACAGTAAAATAAACTCCACCAAAGTCTACTAAATTAAGTCCAACCTACGCCAAACTCCACTAAACAAAATACATGGTTCCCAACAAGGGTATGTGGTCTAGCTTCTTTGTGCAGCATGTCCTCCAAATATATTAGGTCGTTGTTTGAACCAACCTCGATAGCTTTATTCAAAGTATGACAATCACTATCTTCACTAAGACTTATGATGGCGAGCTGAAAATTATTTGGAGTTAACTCGACATCCAAGATAGGAGTTTTCTTTGAAATTTTTAGATGACTACTAAACACTGGGTTCCTAACAATTTTTAATGATGGGGACATAGGATAAAAGGTTTCTAGCTCCTCAAGTATCCAAATATTCTGCAAAGAAAAAGGCAAAAAATTAAGCAAATTCCACCACATTCTACCAAACACTTCCATGCTTATCTACCTCTAGGTTTTTAGGAAGTCGTAGTAGTGGAAAAAGAGTGTGTGAGGTTTGCTTCTCCTCGGAAATCTGTTCATTCAGGAAAATCAATTAACGTAAAATAGTTAGTCTACCCAACTCCACCAAAATCCCCCAAACGATTATGTAACTCAACCAAGCTCATCCAAACAACTACCATACTAACCTCTAGGTTTCCAGAAAGTGGTAATGCTCGGGACAAATGTTATGATGTTGTTGCTCCTCGGAAATATGTTCCTTCATGAAAACCATAAAACGTAAAATTGTTAGTTTACCAAACTCTACCAATATCTACCAAACAATTCCCTAACTCAACCAAGATCTATTAAACACTTCCATGCTTAACTACCTCTTGGTTTTTAGGAAGTGGTAGTGATGGGAAAAGAGTGTGTGAGGTTTGCTGCTCTTTAGAAATATGTTCCTTCGGGAAATCAAAGAATGTACAATAGTTAGTCTACCAAACTTCACCAAAATCCACCAAAAAAATTACCTTACTCAACCAAGCTCTTTTAAACAACTACCATACTAGCCTCTACATTTCCAGAAAGTGATAATGCTCAGGATAAAGGTTGTGAGGTTGGATGCTCCTCAGAGATCTGTTTCTTCTGAAAAGAAAAACGTAAAAGAGTTAGCATAACTAACTCCACCAATATTTACCATATTCTACTCATCAAGTTTCTTAGATCTGTAAACGTACTAAAACAAAATCATCGAAGCAATACTACAAAGAAAGTTCAATTAAACATTATCCATGTCTATAACACATTATCAACAAAGTCCACTAAACTCTGCCACAAAGTTTACAAAATTCACCAAAATCTTCCACAGAGTATACAAAGTCCACCAAACTTTGCCAACGAGTTTGCAAAATCCACCATACTGCCATAGTGTTTACAAAATTCCATCAAATTCTGCCATCGAGGTTACAAATCCAATTGATATAACATAATTGGGTCTTCGATACAACTTAGTCATAATCAAGTAGACTCTTACGTACCAAATTTTCCCAATCTGAGGCGTCAACACCATCACCTCCATCATTCCAATCACACAGATGAGCACCACATTCTTCTCGGGTTTCACTTCCAAGAGACACACTTTGATCCTGAACAGACTTCTTATGCTTTTCCAAGGTCATCATCAGTGGTTTTGTTTCCAATACATAAAGGAGGCGTTGACTGATCAAGTTCTGATGTGGAATGTCATTTGTCATCGCTTTATCTACTTTTTTACTTTATTCTCGCAAGCCGTTCAGACGTGTTTTGTTGATCAAATTTTATCACATTGAACGTCTGCTTCATTGACTGCAACATTTCAAATATCATATTCGTCTCCTCTCCTTTTTTTTAGCCTCAAACTATTTCCTCCATTTTCTCTAACACTTTTTTATCTTTTTTATCTGTCCACCTTCCGATAGTCGACCAAATTCATATCAGAATGCAAGTCCATAGGCACCTTCTCCTTTTCCTTTGGACTTTCATGAGCCTTCTTCTTCTCAATTGGTTTCTTCTTCTCTAGCTCTCTCTTATTCTTTGGCTTTCTCTTCTTCCTTGACCCGCTTTTCTTCTCTGGCACCATCACCTTTGATTTTGACTTCTTAGCACTTCAAAGCTCGTGATGGTGCTCATTGGCTTTCCTCTTTGTAAACGGCGAGGTAGCCCAAAATGTCTCATGTAATGTCCCGTCAAATATATCTCGGATCATTCTGTCAACTTTGGGATCCCGAACATCTCTAGGCCAATGATGATATATTTCTTCGTAATGCTTTCGAAGAAGGTGCACCACATGAACCTACAAATGAACAATACAAAGTCAGACATAAAAGACATACTAGATCAACCAAACTCTACCAAAATCCACCAAACTCTGCTACGCTAAATACTAAATACACCGAAGTCTGCCAAACTAATATAAAGTCCACCAAACCCCACCAAACTCTGCCATCTAAAATTCAAACTCTACCAAAATCAACCAAACTCTACTAAGTGGGGAAGCTTACCTTGTTGTCGGCAGATGTCTTCTTATCAACTTCAAATACATCTTGAATATCTATACGACGACAAGTGTGTGACGCCTACTACATAAGTGGAATATGACTATCTTGTATTCCTCCACACATTACTCCTATATGTGGGATATACTCGAAGGCCCATATTAGAAGCACATGCACAAAGTCGTGCATACTTAACGTTGAAGCTTGTAGTGATGATAGAAAGAGAGAGAGAGCGATCAGAGTAGAACAAGAATTGCTACTATGCCCTAAGGATACCTCTTAAATCTTTTCAGATGCATGACCAATTTCGCATAGTAGACTTGGTACCTATTATTGGTGTGCAAACCAAAAATAGCTACGTTCAACACCACCAACAACCCCACCATCTTCCTCTTCGTAAGGGACTAATCTTTGCATCCCTTTGATATTACGTCAAGTTCAGCCCAATTATGACCATCATCGTGGATTAAACTCATCTCAGCTCATAAATCTCCTACAACTAAATTTACATCATTAGGATCAGAAAATCCACAATTAAGCAATGTGATATGTTAAAACTTATTCACAAAAAATTTGATTGGCCGACCATCAGCCAACACCCATAACTCATGCATCTTAAGTATGTGAAGCATATTCCCCAATAGGTGTTTCACATATTTGCTTGCCCATGTGAACCCTGCGCCAGCAAACTGCAGTATAATACAAAGTTGAGAGTTTTCCTTTATGTCATCGTAAGCATCAGTACCAATAAAAAACTTCATCGTTGTTATTTTCTTCAATGAGCAATAGTTGTTAATGTTTTTTTTATCATTGGGAGCCTTCCCACTAAAACCACCCTCTACACTTGTACTCTTCCCCCATACATGTGTTCTTGTGAGAAATAAACAATAAAACAATTAAAAAACAAATCGTCCAAATCTACCATACTTACAAAAACTCCACCAAAGTCAACCAAACTCTACCACACTATAAACTAACTCTACCCAAGTCTATAACACTATAAATAAATCTATAAATCTCTACCACATTATAAAATAACTCTAACAAAATCTACCATATTATAAATAAATCCATCAAACTCTACCACACTATAAACTAACTCTACCAAAATATACTACGTTATAAATAAATCTACCAAACTCTACCAAAAAATCAACTAAAACCTACCAAAGTACATCCTAACATTCGAGACTAAACTAACATCATTTACCTTGACCAAATAGTGCCTTGAATAACTCGATTAAAATCAAAATCAAAATGCTAGAAACCCTACGCTTTAAAGTTCGCAATCGCAAAACATATACTATATTACCTTCGATTTGAAAGAGAAAAGTAGAACCTAGTGGAGAAAAGAGAAAGAGTAAGTTTTTTTGTTGGCAGTTTCTTTTCTTTTTGGTAGTTTTCTTTTTATGACAGTTTTGTAATAAAATGGACAAGTTCTTTTATTTAGGAATTTTCCCACCTCTTATTTTTCACAGTTTTATAGAAGTATTTAAGTAATTATATGATAGTTGTAAGAGTATTTAAGTCATTTATTCTATCTACAATTATAACAATAAAAGGATTGTAAATAATTATATTTATTTATAATTAAAAAATCTTATTATACCAAGTTAGTTTTCAAAAGTTTGTAATCAACGTGATTCTTCTACATGTGAAATCCAACGATTTAAATTTTGCAGTATCCTATTATATAAAGTTGGGTTTTAAAAATTAGTAATCAACAAGTTTCTTCTACATATAAAATCGAACTATACAAGATTTTGTAGTATAATCCCATTATATAAAGTTAGGTTTCAAAAGTTAGTAATCAACAGGATTTGTCCACGTGTCAAATTTAATGACTGGAATTTAATATGTATCATATCTTATTACATAATCTCAAAAGTTAGTAATCAACGATATTCTTCCACGTGTCAAATCCAACAATCAAATTTAATTTTTATCATATCCTATTATATAAAGCCATATTTCAAAAGTTAGTAATCAACAGGATTCTTCCAAGTGTCAAATCCAACGATCAAAATATAATCTATATTTTTATATATCCTATAATAAAAAGTTAGGTTTCAAAAGTAGTAATCAACGAGATTTTTCCACATGTCAAATTCAACGATCGATCTGTATTTTAATATATCCTTTTATATAAAATTAGGTTTCAAAAGTTAGTAATCAACGGGATTTTCCTACATGTCAAACCCAACAATCAAAATTTGATATGTAATTATATATATATATATTAAAATAAATTATTGTTGTGATATCCTATTATATAAAGTAGGGTTTCAAAGTTAGTATCCTATAGTATAAAGTAGAATTTCAAAAGTTAGTAATCAACAAAATTCTTCAACGTGTCCATTCCAACGATACAAAATTTTGATGTATCCCATTATATAAAGTTGAGTTTCAGAAGTTAGTAATCAACGAGATTTTTTCAAGTGTTGAATCCAACGATCCAAAATTCTATAATAAAAAGTTAGGTTTCAAATCTTTTAATATAAAGTAGGGTTCCAAAAGTTAATAATCAACAAGATTCTTTCACATATTGAATCCAACGATCCAAAATTTAGCAGTATCCTATAATTTAAAATTGTATTTCAAAAGTTAGTTATTAATATGAATTTCTATATATTGAATCTTAGGATCTCAAAGTTAGTAATCCAACAAAAGTATGAAATTCCTAAACATTATATAAGATATATATAAATTTTATTTAATAAATAAACTCATGCATCGCACGGGTTCATATCTAGTATTATATAAAGTTTGGGTTTCTAAAGTTAGTAATCAACGAGATTTTTCCCTATGTCAACTTCAATGATCCAAAATTATGTCGTGTCGTATTATATAAAGTTGAGTTTTAAATTTTATTATATAAATTTGGGTTCAAATTTAATTACCAAAATGATTTTTAAATATTATCTAAAATATAATACATGTATATATCTAACTATATAAACTTTAGTTTAAAAATTAGTAATCATTGGAATTTTTTTAGTCAACATTGATAACAATTGGTCGGTCTATTATGTAAGTTCCTATATGGTGTAGGAAGTGAGATTTGATCCCTGGATATGCAAGTACACCTGACTTTAGTAACTTACCAACTTGCCACCAGACTAAAAGTCACATGCATCAACATGATTCTTAAATATAATATGTGTATACATTTGAGAATATATTTATGTACAGTATAACCTCCTTAAATTAATATTCTATAAATTAATATACACTAAAAATCTTTATAAAATAATATAATATTATGATTCTAAATTGAATTTTTAATTTAATTAATATATCAATAAATTAATTATTTCTATAAATTAATAAAAAATATTATTTTAGTGTAGTACCAACATAATTGTAATTGTACCAAAATATAATTGTATATTATACTTTTTCGTAAAACTTGTACACTCACGTGTCTGTTTCTAATCATAAATAAAATTTAACCTAAGGTTTTTGCTCATCTTATACGGGAAGAAACGGAAGAAAAAAACACAAGTCTTTGACTCTTTGTTGAATCAAATGGCGTCACTTCTAGGATTCCACGTCAGCAATACCCAGATTCCAGGTTCGTTTACACGCATTACCAAACAGACCTATAGGAGAACGTCTGTAATCAGATGTGTCGCTACCACACCGAAGAAACCGTACACCATCGCGGTGCTTCCCGGGGATGGCGTCGGCAATGAAGTCATCCCACTCGCTGTGGACGCTCTTCGTTTAGCTGGGTCTCTCGAAGGTTCCTTCTACCTCACTCTATCGTCTAATTTTTTTGATTTTCAAACTGAAATCACGGAAGCTTCTAAATCCACAGTGATGATTTTTTGAGTTTTTTTTCTGGTATGATAATGGCTAATTCTCGCTTCAACACATATCAGGGTTAGATTTTAGATTTGAGGAGTTGCCTATAGGAGGTGTTGCTTTAGATCTCGCTGGAGTTCCATTACCGGAGGAAACATTGACAAAGGCAAAGCAATCAGACGCTGTTCTTCTAGGAGCTGTTGGATGGTAAAGTACCAGACTTTTCATTCCAATTGTTTTTCGTTTACTATATATGTATCTGTGAGGTTTTTTGTATTGAAGGCCAAAATGGGATAACAATCCCAAGCATTTAAAGCCGATCACGGCGCTTTTGCAGCTCCGTGCGGCTCTTAAAGTATTTGCCAATTTAAGACCGATCAAAGTGTTACCACAGGTACCTTATAGATAGATCATTGCTTTTGGAAAGTGAGAGTGGCCTAAGTTCATCAAAGCCTTTAACTTTAGATTCTTTAAACTTTTGATATGTGCCTTAGTTGATTGGTTCGACATATCTGAGAAAAGATGCAGCTGAAGGGGTTGACCTTCTCATCATCCGAGAGCTTACCGGGGGTTAGTAATCAGTGCCACATAGGAACAGAATTTTGGTTCTCTATCCCTTTCATAAATTTCCCACTTGCTTTGATTGACAAAGATCATTGTTCTTTGCTGTAACAGGTATTTACAATGCCCATCCTCGTGGTTTTACCACAAATGAACAAGGTGACGAAGTTGGTTTTTGCACCGAGTCCTACTCTGCAAGCGAGGTATGATGATTTCACATTTAAGAAACTTTTTTCATATAAGATATTTGATGTTTTGTTAATGGATGAGTAGCTCAATAGTGTTTTTGTTTCTGATTCTGCTTAGGTTGATCACATTGCTCATGTTGCATTTGATATTGCTAAGCTAAGGCGCGGTAAACTTTGTTCTGTCGACAAGGCTACTGTCCTGGAGGTAAAATTCGTGATAGTAGCATATAACTTCCAATTGGATTTATAAATGACAAGATAGATCCAGAATCAGGCTTTTTTCCTGAACTTTCTTTGGGTGCAGGGATCTATGTTGTGGAGGAAAAGAGTAACAGCGATGTCCTCAGAGTATCCTGAGGTTGAAGTGAGTCATCTTCTGATTGACACCGCTGCAATGGATCTTGTTCGGCACCCAAGACAGGTTTTATTTTCTTAAAGCCAGTCCAGTTCTTAAAACTTTTTCCAGCTCCTCAGCTTATGACCGCAATTATTTTTTACATACTGCATTTAACTTTGTGATGTTTCAGTTTGATACCATTTTGACTGGGGTCATGTTTGGTGATATTCTATCTGATCTCGCGGCTATGATCCCAGGAAGCGTAGGACTGCTTCCATCTGCTGCCCTTGGTGATTCAGTACGTTGCAGCATGATTCAAAGCTTCTTTGTTTATTTTTGTCGTGATAGTGATCTCATTTTTTTGAGAAAAAAGATTTTTGGATTTTCTCATATTCTGACGGATACAGGGGCCTGGAATCTTCGAACCGGTCCATGGATCTGCACCTAAACACTATGGAAAGGTTGCCTTTTGATCATCATATATTTTGTTTTCAACTCTAAACCACTCATGTTTATATGAACATTTTAACATTGGGGATTGCAGGACACAGTGAATCCCATGGCAGCTGTTCTATCAGCTGCAATGCTTTTGAGATATGGATTGAAAGAAGAAAATGCTGCAAAGAGGATAGAAGACGCAGTGTCGGATGTCTTGGACCGTGGATTCAGAACTCGTGACATTCACACACCTGGAACTGTAAGTTACCTCTTATCTTGGCAAAAAGTAGATGTTATCGAACGAAATCTTAAGTTTTTATTGAGCAATATGGTTTTTGGACAGACATTGGTAGGTTGCAAGAGAATGGGCGAGGAAATACTAAGATCCCTTGATGCTAGAGTCACTGCCTCGGCTGGAAGTTTTGTTTAGCTGCAAAACCAATTAACACAAATCTAGAGAGTGGTATTAAAAGAGACTCAATGTTGGTTTGTATGTTCAATAAACTGCGTTAAGGCACAAAGCAGTTCAACGTTTGTTTGTGATGTTGATAAACAACGTTTGTTTGGGATTCAGAAAAATTATTAATCTAGAAACTTGTTAATTTATAAAAACTATGTTAAAAATACAAATATTCAAAATATAAATACCAAAGTTTTTGTTATGGCACATATTAAATTTTAAAAAAAAATTTTATTTATCTTGATGTTTACATATTTTATACAAACATATGTTAATATTCCTTTTTATCATATATATTAAACAAAAAATGAAATATCAATATAATTTATAAAATAAATTTTGACCTTCTTTATTCCTTATTTCGATTTATCTCCGTAATTAATAAAAACAAATCATATATAATATTTACATAATACAAAAAAATAAGAAAAAGAATTTATCCATAGAAATTTTTGAATTTTTTCGATTTAGTTTCGTATTTAATAAAACACAATCATATATAATAATTACATATATGATAAAATAATAGAAATAGAGTATATTCATAATATATATTCTATATCTACAAATAAAATAGGAATTAAATACGAGATCTAACAAAATTGGCCCAACACCATTAAAACACAAGCATGCATAACTTAAACCTAAACCTACAAGAAAAATTGAAACACCTACATTGTATACTAAAATCTACAAAACGGAAGCAAAAACCTAAATAACAGAAAAAGTACAGAACGGAAGCAAAGCCTACATTACAGAAACAAAACCTACATAAAGGAAACAAAACCTACATAGCGGTGGAAAACCTACGTTGTGTAGGTTTTCTTTATGTTTTGTAGGTTTTGGTTTACGTTATGTAGGTTTTGATTGATGTGATGTAGGTTTTAGGTATGACTTGTTTACGTTGTGTAGGTTTTGCTTGAGTTTTTATATGTTTTGGTATATTATATGTGTGTTTTGGTCTACGTCATGTAGGTTTTGATTTCATATCTGTTACGGAAACCCACATAACGTTAGCCTAAGCATACATAATGGGAGTCAATACCTACATATCACTTATTGAACAAATACATAAGGGGACATAATTTCAATATTTATGGCAGGGACTGAGTAAACAGTCATGTATACGATTGTTTTGATGGGCAAGTGCGCATATTATTGTCGTGTTGAGAACACTTTGAACATGTGTAACGTCTTCCTTGGTCGTTTGGACTAAAGTACCACCTATATTACGCGTTTATTATGGAGCTTTTGGTCGACCTGTTTGCTTTCAAATTGATGGCGGCTTACAAACCTTGTATGCAACCTGCCTCAGGTACATGTGTTCCAGCATCTCGAGCTTTAATACA